>JAHWFO010085626.1:0-20914 GCA_023313115.1 Rhysida immarginata
AGCTTTACACCACTTAGTGGTAAGGATCGAGAAAACTCTGGAGTATAAAGAGTTTGCTCTAGCTGTATTTCTCGATATTGAGGGAGCGTTTGACAACACTTCCTACGACTCCATTGCTAAAGCTTTAACTGCCAAAGCAATTTCTCCACTAATCCGTAATTGGATTCAGGTCCTCTTAGCGGATAGAGTTATTAAATCTGATTTGTTGGCGGAGGGAATTGTTGCTCGTCCCTCCAGGGGCTGTCCGCAGGGTGGCATTCTTTCCCCCCCTGCTCTGGAACCTGGTTGTGGATGACCTCATTTCCTTCCTTAACAATCAAGGTATTTATGCCCAGGGTTACGCGGATAATATTCTCATCTACGTCTCTGGAATCGACAAACGCACCATTTTAGATCTTGTACAAATGGCTTTGTACAAAGTTCAATCATGGTGTTCTGAGCGGAATTTAAGAGTTAATCCCTCAAAGACTACTCTAGTTCCTTTTACAGGTCGTAGATAAACCATTTCCAATGATCTCATACCAACTTTGTTTGGTGAGAAAATCATTGTTAGAAATGAGGTCAAATACCTAGGGGTTATCCTCGATAGTAAGTTGACTTGGAACCAACATCTGGATTATAAAATTAATCAGGTTAAAGTTGGACTTTACCGCTGTCGTCGAGCCCTTGGTAAATCATGGGGTCTTACTCCCAAGTTGACTTACTGGCTTTACGTCACGGCGATCAGACCTATTCTGACATATTGCGCACTAATTTGGTGGCGTAAGTCTGAACAACTGACCGTTAGAACCAAACTGGCCTCTCTTCAAAGACTGGCGTGTTTGAGTATAACGGGTGCTGTTTCTACTACGCCAACTAAGGCTTTAGAAATTATTTTCTCTCTGACTCCACTTGATATTTTTATCAAAAGTGTAGCCAGGAAAAGTTCTTACAGACTGAGTAATCAAGGACTATGGGTGGACTTCCCTGGGGCGAAGTCTCACACCTTCATTAGCCAGCTTTTTACCAGTCACATTCTTCAGATGCCTTCTGATATTGCAATTACTCAGGCCCTTCCTGAGCCCTCGAGCGAGGTCATCATTGACCCCGTGGTAGAGCCAGATGGGTCTTTGCAATTTCCCAAGGGTGCCATTATTTGGTATACTGACGGCTCTCGTCATCATGGCCTTTCGGGCCTGGGCGTTTATTGTGGCAGTCCCAAAACCCTCCGTTTTCGTCGATTGGGTTCTTGGGTAACTGTCTTTCAGGCTGAATTACTGGCCATTATTTACTGTCTGCAGATGTGCATGAATAAACTCTATGTACATCGCCGTATTTTTATACTTAGCGACAGTCAAGCGGCCCTTAAGGCTATCAAGTCCTACAGGGTTAATTCCAAACTTATATTGGAATGTCGACAACTCCTACAGGACCTTTCTTCACACAACAGTGTTACCTTGAGATGGGTTCCTGGACACAAAGGTGTTGTTGGTAATGAAGTGGCTGATACTCTAGCCAAACAGGGTGCCAAGTTTACTTTTACTGGCCCTGAACCTTTCTGCGGTATTTCTAAACAAACTGCAGTTAGAGAGATAAATATCATCTCTCATCAAACACATGCCAGACTCATGATTAAGAGATCCTCTCTTAGTCTAACGTCAGGCATTCTACAACTCAAAAGAAACAAAATACGGATCATCATTGGCTTTCTTACAGGTCATGACCTACTCCGTAAACATCTACATAGAATAGGAATCCTTCGGGAAGAACCACTATGTTCGAAATGTGGTTTGGCAGATGAAACAGCCTACCACATTCTTTTTGATTGTGTCGCTCTGACACATCTTCGTCACTTCACGGTTGGTTTTACCCTTCTTGAAGATATCCACTTAGACCCCGTGGGTAGCCTGACTCGCTTTTTAAGTCTGTCCGGCTACCTTTAGGTGATCTTAGTTCTACTTTGGGTTTGGCGCAATATTCCTTAGAGGAATCAGTGCCTTTGCGGTCAACTGCCTCAAAGGCTGTTGACTGACAGCCCACTTATAAGATAAGATAAGATAAGATAAGGAATGGGTCACCAATAGTATTCAGTTTTCTCCATTTTTACATATTTGTAACAAAAGCATGGGTTTAAAATAGATTGCAAATCCAAAACTAAAAAGAAGAATATAAAAAATGTTAAAAAAAAAAATTAAATAAAAACAATTTTTAAGAATACACTTTAAGAAGTGCACTGAAAAGTAAAAAATAATTCTTTGGTACCTCTCATTAAAATCGGAATTTAAAAAAAGGCAGCAGGCGTTTAATATTAAAATTTAAAATGAAAAAATTACGCTTCTCCACGCGTTTGCTTTTTTATAATTTTATGAATTTCTACTTTAACGAGAGCAACCAAAAATTATTATTTACTTTGCAATGCACTTTTTAAGGTAAAAATGTAAGCCTAATTTTTTTTTTAATTTTTTTTAATTTTTCATTTGTTTGGTCTCAATTGTCGCGCATAGCCCTTCTATTTCTATGCTCGAAAATCTCAACTTGGTCTCAATCATGGCAGCAAAAAAGTTCATTCGTTGCGTGACGTCATCATGCATACCATCTAAAACAGTCACTAAAAAGGACGTGTGGCGGCATCTATTGCTGCATTCTAGGATGTAATTCGAATAGTTATTCGACACCAAAGATATCTATGTTTAATTTGCCAAGTATAAAACAGAATTCTAAATGACGAAATAAATGGATTAAAATAATTAGGCAGATAAAGTATAAACTCTTTTTAATACTTATACAAATGCATTAATGGTTTTATACATATTTACATTTTCTATATTAAGGATAAAATGTGGAATCCAAGTAAATACAGCAAGATATGTTGAAAACATTTTTACTGTGGCCATCCAATAAACCATCCAAATAGTGCTGATTACATGCCATCTTTATTCCACCAATCTAAAAATATTTCCAATCAAGCAAATGAAAATCTTTATTTACAACACGGCCTACGAGATATTTACTGTCTCGTAGACCGTGATTTACAATATAAAAGTATAAATTTTACACACTAGATGGCGCAAAATGTAATGCGACTGCAGCGCCCCTGCTAGGTTTCTTAATGCCATAGTATTAGAGTAGAAGTACGCTCACTCTGTAGTTCAATGGTTGCCCCGTGCGATGGCGTTAGCATCTTTAGGTGGGCAACAGGTTCATAAACACAACATTGATTATTATTAAAAATGCGATTTTTTTTTAAGGAAAAAAATGAAAAAAGGCTGATCCGGATTAAATTAAGTGAATAATATTCTAAACCCCTTTTTTTCTTTTTTTTAAGTTTATTATATATTTTTTATTTTTATTTATTATTATTTTGAAGGAATAATAAGCACAATTGATAAATGCAATAAAATAATTTACAATTTATATAATAGGTTACAATAATACATAAAATATAAGCTTTTCAATATAAAATATTACAGAATCTTTTTTTATAAATAAATTTAACTTCAAAAGATTATAGATCCTGTATAAAAAATTTACAATAATACCATTAAACTTGTTTTCCAATTTAAAAAATTACTGAAATTTTTTTATTAATAATTTTAACTTAAAAAAGTGATATTTTGATAATATAATATGCATAATTAACACATTAGTAGACTGATGC
Source organism: Rhysida immarginata (assembly GCA_023313115.1). Lineage (NCBI taxonomy): Eukaryota > Metazoa > Arthropoda > Chilopoda > Scolopendromorpha > Scolopendridae > Rhysida > Rhysida immarginata. The sequence goes on from JAHWFO010085626.1 coordinate 3,638, forward strand.
AAAATTAGAGGGACATGATAAACCAATAATAATAATTATTATTATTATTTTAAACCAATTTATAACTGAACTCAGATAATATATTTAGTCAATAATGCAGAAAATAATGAAATGTAATATTCAATTTGATAATTTAATAAATATCACATAGTAAAAGAGCATGTGAATAAGATTAACATTATTTATTATTCTATAAGATTATCTCAATAAGATTATCTATTATTTATTTTAAACATATGATTATTATTAAACTAGAGAATCAATTTCCACATGAATAGGTACTCAATTTATATCATTATAAAACGATTATTTACAATGGATTTAAAACTGTTTCAAAATGAAATATAAATCTCAGATTTGTATAATTTAATAAATAATGATTTATCAAGCATGATAGAAATCATGAGTGTTAATTCACTTGGTTCCTAGATGGCCAAATTCGAAAAAAGAATATGATTTATATTAAAAAAAAAACTTATACAATTCTAAAGACAAATTACTGTTGACGTATTTTATAAATTAAAATAAAAACTCTTGTCTTTAGGTATAGATTTTCCATACTTAATCGTATTGTAATCAATAATAAATTTAATATAAAATACTGTAAATAAAGTACACAAAATCTACGAGTCAATTTGACTCCTCAGCCTGAAAATTGCCAGTCAAATTTTAGATTCTTTTTTACTTCCATATTTTTACATGCATTCGAAAGTCATTTTTTATAGTTAATTAGAAACTTAAAAAGACAGCATGTGAAATTAAAATGTGGTGAGTAGGATATCGTCAATCATATTCAAAATTTAATGACTCAAATTTGAGTCGCTGGTCAAAAAATCACGAGTCAATTTTTAGCAAAAATAGCCATTTGTGGCGTAAATTACGAGTAAGCACGAACCTTGAAAATTAAAACTCAAAATTATTCTTATATAACAAATATCCGTTTATTTAAATAATGCCAATCAGTTAACCACACGTTTGAGCTTTCTTAAAAAAATCTCCACTCTTATTTACAGCGAAATATGAAATGTTCGAGATGGTTTAGTTTCCCTCATAAGACTCCATTATAAATTCAGGCAGGAATTGCCCACCTATCGATTGCACCGCTCCCTTCGCAAAGGCAACCAGTTTCAGATTTTCAGCACTTTTTTTTCAGCATTAATTAATAAATTGAAAATATAGAAATTTTTGCACAAAAATTACTTTTTATGATTCTTAAACGATTGAAGAATAAATAATAATTTTTAGATTTTATGTAGAGATTATAGTTTTTTTGCAAAAAAATTCCAAAAATCGAAATCAGCGAATCGTCGCCATCGGAGTGAGCGTACTTCTACTCTAATACTATGTTAATGCCTAGGGCAAAAAACCACGGCCTACGAGATAGTAAAAAAAAAAAAAAAAAAAAAAAAAAAAAAAAAAAAAACGAATACGTTCCTCAGAGCGTTTTTACCGCTTGGCGCGCTACTTCATGACATGTTTAATGAATTGTCTGCATTACTGCGTGTAGTTTTTTTTTCAGTTTTTAATCACGTTTCATCGATTTACAGCTTTTTTTCGATGAATAAAATGTAATTTTTGATCATTAAAATAATTTTTCATATCAATAACATAGTTTCGTTCAAAAAAAAACGTAGTTTCATATTGAAAGATAAACATTCACATCAATAAAATAGTTCATATCAATAGAATAATTTTTCACATGAATGAAACGTAGCTTCACGTCATCAAAATGTAAATTCGTTTCAATAAAACGTAATTTTATTTCAAGAAAATGTAACCTAAACTGATCTTCTTATTGAGCAAATTCTTATGAAAATACAAATCATTTGCATATAGTAAGAAAAAACTGAGTGCTCAATTATACACAGTTATATTATTCTTATTGTATCTTATTTGTAATATTTTTATTCATTTTAGAAATAAAATTATATATAGTTTCATTATAATTTAATATAAGAATAGTTTGATTTTTTTTTTACTCTTACTGTAATTTTTCAATAAGAATCTGCTGAGTAAGAGAATCAGTTTAGATTACATTTAATTAAAAATGTTGCACTTAATAAAAGTCACTGGTTTTATTGAAACGAATGTACATTTTTATGATGTGAAACTACTTTTTATTGATATGAAAAATTATTTTAATGAATGAAAATTACATTTTATTCATCGAAAAAAGCTGTAAATAAAATCCCCATCGCTCTTTACATCACTCATAACATTTCAAGACAGTGGAGGATTAAGATATCCTAACAAAAACTTTGTTATTATAGCTATTATAGTGGAAGTGGTTACTGAATTTGTAAATGAAGCGATTCCATATTTCATTTCTAAAAAAAAAACACTCACCATTTTAAAAAGTCTCATATATAATTTGTGAAGCTACTAATCATAGTAATATAAATAATATCATTTTACTAAATTATTAAAGCCTTTACTAGATAATTATGCTAAAAAAATGACAGAAAAATACAATATTGTTAAAAATATAAAACGCTAGCCATTAAAACAGAAAAATTTTGAAAATTTTATTTTTATTTTTCATAAACATTATTATATACATAGTTATTTATTATATCAAGAACAGATGAAGGGGGGGGGGCAATATATCAAGTTATATTGCTCCCCTCCATCCATCCCTTGATACAATTTTTATTTGATTTTGTATACTTTTATAACTAAAAATTGTAATAAAAATTACGTTTTCAAGTTAATTTATGAATTACAAAGTTCATTTCTTAAAACAAAGTAATAAAAGTGATTAAATATTATATATTTTATAATTTTCGCACACTTTCGTAATAGAAACAATATTAAGATAGTATCTTAATCAAGACATCTGCCGGCGGAATCTTACAACTCGAGTTTCCCTAATCTTATACCGAATGCACAGGCCTTTTACTATCTCGTAGGCCGTGTTAAAACCTATTAAAAACTCTGAGTGAACAAGGAGTAGTGGAGTGGATGGCGAGGGGTTGTTTTTAATTTCAGTTTTTTAATTTTTCCTCTTTTGGCCTGTTCCAGTGCCATTTCCCATCCCCCACCAATCATCCCACTCTTTGCTCACTCCAGTTAAACAAAATGTTTTTTTCCCCTTTGACCTACACTGAGCCGGACCGACAATTCCTCATTCACATCTTTCATTGCCAGCAGATGACTTAAGTCGAAAGGGCTTGCGATTTTAATTTTATTTCTTTTTACGGTTTTTTAAATTTTATTTTAAGATTTTTTTTCACAAAAATGAAATCCGAATTTTGTAAGCAGATTGATTTTTTTTATGCCAACAATGTATAATAGCATAAACTTCACAAGCAACTTTACAAAACTATCACTGAAATATGTTCATTTTTAATTAGTATAGCTGTAATTAAAACATAATAAAAAGAATGGATTATTTCAAGCAAAAGGTCCAATAAATCGAGAGTTCGACCACTCGTGGAAAAATTCTTGGGTACGTGCCTGAAAGTACCCCCTCCCGCGTCGATACAGTGGAAGCACATGTATTTATGAATTTCAATCACCTTTAGAAATTCTCGGTTCAGTCAAAGTCAAATCAGCTCATGTCCGTTTGTGTTGATGAAAATTAATTTCTCTAAAAAGGCTTAGGCCATTTCCATGAAGAATTCGTCAATGCATAGTTTAAGCTTGGACTAATAACTAAGGATTATTACTTAGTAGGATTATTAAGGATTAGTTATTAGTCCAAGGTTTAAGGAACCCTCTACGTACGAATTAATTTCTTATCGGGGAGGGGGGGGGGCGTTAATAACTCCAAAACTGCTCATCAGAGCCAAAGAAATTTACAAAAAGAGTTCGCCTTAATGAGAGGAGTCCGTACAGGGCGAGCTTATCGAATTTGGTTGGCTGCTTCGAACGCTACAGCAACTTTTTTATTTTTTAAAAAAATTAATATCTCTAAAAAGGCTTACCCAAGTGACATAAAGTATACGCCAAGGCACAATTTTTATCGTGAATTTTTATTCGGTTCTGCTATTGCTATTTGCCATATCGGAGGAGTTAGCATTGGTCACTTACGTTCATACATACGAAGACGGACTTTCCCCCCCCCCCCCAAATTTTAACATATCTTTTCGAATCATGAGTTTTTAGGTCGATTTCAGAAAAAAAAAAATTGAGTTTCGGAAAAGAACACACACAAGAACAGATGAAGGAGAAGTTTTCTTACCCCGCCTCCCTCACAGCACTGCTCCCTCATCTGTTATTGACTCTTAGAGAATAGTAGGCCATTAATACATGGGAATATTAAGAAGAGCTAAGGAAAATTACTGCAATGATGCCAAAAGAAAAAGAGAGATGCGTTTAATCAAGAACAGATGAAGATAGGTTTACGTTTAATCCTTAAATACTTGTTTGACACTAGCCAAAAGAGCACGATGCATTCTCTGACGTCAGTTTAACACAGGCCAATGGAATGCTTGCAACCTGTTTATGCAACCTATCATACTTTCGTTGATTGAAGCGCAGCTGCAAATTTCTTTCGTGAGTAGGATTCATGTTAAATATCAAGTCTATGTTTTTCAAGTGTCGTGGATATATAAAACAGTATGTATATGCGTGATGCTAAACATAAGACCCTAATATTTCCAATTTAGGAAGCTTCCATAAAACCACGTGGGCCGGTAGCCGATCAGGGGGAGGGTCTCGGTAAAAAGCTACACTACGCTGGGCTACATGAGGAGAGGAGGGAGTCTGACCTGACCTACATGGGTTTACATTTATTTTATTTGGCACAGTTAAAAAGGATACATAATGCACGACAGCATTATGGATATTTATTCCGCAATTACTAGGCCTAGCAATTATCTCTATAATTTTAGATATGCTATAATTACCTCAAATATACGTTTACAAACTTAAGGCGAGTTTCTCTTATTAAAACAAGAATATACAAAGCTAGACTATTGTTAAGCTAGCTTAGCTCACGTGTAGGCTAGATTACCTTTAAAATTTTAGCTTAGGGTGTTCCCACTATCCACCTGACTTTCAGGTGGAAATACGGATTAGTGATTAGTGACACGGTTTGTTACTAATACGTGATAAGTGTTATCCAGATGAACTTCTAAGAATAATTAGCGTTGCCACCTGATAGCTTTTTAATTGAAATTTTAATTAAATAATTAATTTTTAATTAATAGCAGTGATTTAATGCTTTAAAGAATAGCTCAAGATTGGTCCATCAGATGTTAAATTATTAAAGAAAAATAGGAAAGAAAATTCCACAACCTGGATTAAACTCTTATGGGCCCATCTTGAGCTATTCTTTAATGAATATTAGGCCTTATGAAAGATAATCCCAGTCTGTGGACTAGGTAACAGCTCAAACCAAGCCCAAAGGACATGTTTATAGCGTAATGCCTTCATGTCCACAGTGACGCACTTGGTTAGCATGTCGATGGCATGAGCTGAATATACTTGGTTCGAATCCCAGCTGTGGAATTTTCTTTCCTATTTTTCATCAGTGATTTAACACCTGAGGCATGTCTTAACATTATACCCTCATTGACCAATGTCATCTAAAAAACAAGGCCTACTCACTACATCATCAAACGAGGGCTGACAATCCAGCCTTCATTGTTTAGAAGGAACGAAAAAACACTGATTATACCAAGTTTTTAGGCAGATATAAATTCAACCTTGTTGTAATCGGTGTTTTTTCGTTCCTTCTAAACAATGAACATTGTATTGTCACCCCTCGTTTGATGAGGCAGTCAGCAGGCTTTGTTTTTTAGGTGGCGTTGCATGGACCCATCTTGAGCTAGGAAAGATAGTCCCAGCCTGAAGACATGGGTTAGGTAATTGATCTAACCAAGCCCAAAGAACATGTAAATAATGTAATGCCTTCATGTCTGCATTCCAGTACAGCACGAAACACCAGTATTGTGTGCTTTTTTTTTCCTTGCATGTTTATTTTCCTTGGTTTTTTTTTCTTTGTTTTTTTAATCCAATGTTAAGTCAATAAAAAAGTGAACTATCAAATGATGTCAGCACTATCTCACATTGCGCATTCATTCTTTTCTTTAGAATGTGTTATTTGGATTCAACCAAAAGATAAGTGAAGCAAAGTTGGGGGTTGGTTGCATTTTAGAATATAATGTACATTCATTTCTGTAATCCCTTTGTTTTAAATTTTATTTCAAATAAGGAACGAATAAGCCAAGTTCTGTTTTCAAATCTATCTTTGTCCCCATTCTCACCTATGGTCATGAGTCTTGGGTAATTACCAAAAGAGAGTGAATATGGGTACAAGCGGCCGAAATGAGATTCCTGAGAAGTGTGGCAGGCATTTCCCCTCTAGATAGTGACCAGCAGCACAATAAGGGAGTCTTTAGGTGTTGAGCCACTACTTCTCCGTTTCGAGAGATCTCTGGTGCGCTTGTATGGCCAAGTGATACGGATGCCGTAATTTGGTCTCTAGGCAGTGATTTTCCAATGCGGTGGCTAAAAGACCAAGGGGTCAGCTCAGAAGCAGGCGGCTAGAATACATTGAGAATCTGGGTCCGAATCGCTTGGGTATTACCATGGAGGACATGCGCCTGATGGCGGAAGATTGTGATCGCTGGATATCCTCCATAGCTGCTGCCCCTAATGGATAAGTGGGTTTGAAAAGTAAGTAAATGAGGTTGACTTTTGAGGCTGAAAATGCACTCACTGTCTTTAGTGGTGATTGTGCAAATGGTTATCAGAAGTGGTTATCTATATACCTTTGATCAAATAAATACTGTGAATTATTTAATAAAACACAGAATATACTGTTGCCTCTCTCTCTTTTGCAATTCCTTATGTTGCGAAATTGGATAAGTTGCAGTCAGTTCCAGGATCTCGGGTTTTTTTTTATATATATACAAAAAGAACTGTGCAAATCCAGACTACTCTTATATCCACAGCTCTTATAAGTAGACTCTACTGTGTGTACATAGCCATTGGCTCTGGGAAGCCACATGAAGCTGAGAACAGTGACGAAGATGACGATCAGCGACCCTCCCAACTCACTCTGATTCTCAGATGGCATTAGAATGGATCGAGTTTGAAAACGTTGACAAGATAGACATGCATAATATTAAAAAGCAATTTTTTTAGAAATTGTCCAAAAGAAAAAGAGGGAATCAACAAGGCAATTAACAATGGATTCTTTTTTCAAAATTCTCATAAATTACTATTCGTTGGTTGTTGTTTTTTCCCTTCTATTTTTGTATTTGAAAAAATACATATCTGTTAAATAGTACAAAGATACATGGTTAATTCCCTTCTGCTTACCTACTGTGTTATTAACAAGAATAAATACAACTTAAACTGTGACCCACACAACATGGAAATTCCACTGAAATCGACAATACATTTTCAGTAGACAGTATCTGCTCATTTGTTGAGTACAAAAATATATGAGACACTCACTAAAGCATTCACAAATAATGTAAGTAACTACAATTTATTTGACATTTTGAATGTGAACTTAATAATTGAATAAATTAACAAAAACAATTGTGACATCATCAAACTGGATGTGACCTGCAAAGTATCTACATATAAAATTATAAATTTAAACACTATTTCTTGCTCAGTATGCCTATCCTATGGAAAACCCAGAAAAATCTAAAATGAAATTCAGCTTTAATCGATTTTCCATTGTAAGTTCACACAAGTTTCACCTGACCTTTCTCAATAGCACTAATATCATCTAATGTTGGCCATTTCACTGTTTGGGTTATAACTTAAAACATTTGACATTAAATGAGCAGTCTCATTAGTTGAAAGCACCCGACCCACATAACATTTCATCTTCATTGACTTCCCTGCAGAATTCTACTAACAGCCAATCTCCACTCTTGATACTGCATTTCTTTATTTCAGACTCTTCTTCTCTGGCCAGAACATCTTCAGTTTCACCAATTTCAAAATTGAATATCTTGGAGCTTGAACAATGAGCTTGAATATTGAATCATATATGGTGACACAGTTCTAAAAAAATGAGCTTTTCTTGTATCTAAAATGTTAATCTAACCCTGCTCTGTAAATGATCCAGGTGCTCCTTTCTTTCAATGACATCTGTTTCACTTCCATATAAGAAATTGAAGATCTTGCAGATTTCTATGGCATATATGTAGAAGAGCATGGCAGTCTAAGAATCAGTGTTCCGTGCCTTTGTTGCTTCACGCACACGTTTGGCAATATCTCCTAGGCCATCAATAGCACTATTGCCATATGATGTTGCTGAAAAGTTCCATGAACACTGAACATAACCCAGAGTAATGAATGCAAGAGAAAATTTTTGTTTGAAGTGTTGGGCAGCACCATCGAACTGGTATTCTTTACTTTTCAACAAGAATTTATCATGATGGGAAAGCTTGAAATCATTTATTATTGCTTCACTATAAACAGCCACCTCATATTTGTCATGTACCATGTGATTTGGCAACCATATATGGTACTGATTGAAGCTGTTTTGACTTATTCTATATAGTAGTAGTACACGACAATTAATCCTTAAAATTAAACTAAAATTAAAAATTGATTTCTAATTCAATTGAGGTTATGTCAGTGTTACTATATCATTTTATAGAAACTGAAGAAAAGAAAAAAGAAAATAACCATCATTGGATGTCAATCCTTTGACCAGCTGAAATATAATAACTGATTTTATTGTGACCTACACTGACACATGTTGTTTTTAATTTTATTCTATAGCTAGATATGACATACCGTATATTACAAATCAATATTAGTTATGCATAAAGTGATTTAAGATTATTTACCTGTAAAAATATAAAGTCACTGATGCTTTATTTGGAATACAAATCTGTTTTTCAAAAGTAGGATGAAGCAGCATGGTTTCCCTAACTTTTGCTGGTTACCATATTGCATGACTCAATGCTGATCACCAACAATACCAACACAAAAAATACCGTAAATTCCCAAACTTGGAACGTTACAGAACTGAATAATAAATGAATTATTCTGATAAATTATACTTCATGAAATGGCCTCTTGGGATTCATTAGCGTGGAATTGACCACATATATTAATAAGAAAATTTTTTTGCTTAAATTAGTATTCGTTAAAACCTATTAAGAGATGAGATGACAGTGTTATTGTCTTTTATACGTAGTGCTATTTAAGCTGGCGCTATCTGTTGTGGAACAGCAAACTGGTGATATTGCGACTCGACTCATTATATCATGGGCGGTGAAATCTTGGCTCCCAAGTTCTGCGACATAGAGAAGCAGTGTGTTGGGTTATCATCCAAATTTATTTTGTTTGCTTTCAAAATAGGCACCATTTGATGCATGGCCTTGTCAAAACATTTCGTCTGACATGGCCTTCAGCATTTTCTGTGAATTTTGTTTTATGGGACTCAAAATATTTTCCGCAAAGTGGTAATTTGAGTTTGGGGAACAGGAAAAAGTCACACAGGGCCATTCCTGGTGAATCTGATGCTTGGTCAATGACATTTCTCGAGATTTCGGTCAAAATTCTTGTACAAAAGTCGATGTGTGGGATGGCACATTATTGTGGTGCTGAATCTTAGAATCGTACTGATATAAAACTGTCCTTTTCCAGCAAAAATTTGAGGCATCTCTTCGTTTAATATTTTTATCCATTTCAAAAATCACAGTATACTTTAGGTTGACTAACCAAACCATCATCTGTAAACAAACACTGCAGGACAATTAGGTGACTTGGTGCTTTATAAGAAGCAAAAAAAAATTGTTCATATCATATATGTGTGCTTTTTTTTTATCATTTAAATGAAAACTTCTCTGTATTTATTTGACTGAAAGTGAGTATACACATATAAATAGGGGGATGTAAAATATATTAAAAGGAATTTTTAATAGAATCATATGCAGGTCTAAATGTTTTTGTTTTTTTTTGTTTCTGTTTTTTTTTAAACTGATAATTATATTAAACATTTGTTTTAATTGCAGTTATACGAAAACAATGTCGCAAATTATAATTGCTAAAGATATGTTATCTAAACTGAAGTTGAACGATGGCCATGAAATTCCTTTGTATGGATTAGGAACATACAAAAGTGAAAGTGGATCCGGAGGTCCAGCTGAAAAGGCTGTTGAGTTTGCTGTTAAAAATGGTTATCGCCTAATTGATACTGCTCAGTACTATGAGTAAGTTATTTCCCTTATAAATAATTTTTTATAAATTTCTGTGCATGTTGTTCTCTAATATTCAAATCACAACCAATAATATTCATAAAGAGAGAGAAAGATCTAGTAATAGCTGTATGGTAATTTATAGAGCCGAAGCGTTTCGATGTATAGTCAAACCATAAGATCTGGCGACTTAAGTGGAATGATCGATTAGCAATAATTATTCTCAGACATACTTATTATCATACAAGATATTAAGAATTATCACCCATACGCCCCTTTTTTTGTTAATCGATCATTTTGCTCAGGGCTCTAGAGGCTATGGTTTGAATATTATCATCATCATCATCATCACGGGCTTAAATCGATGAAGAAAAAGAGCGATACAACAGAATTTGTAGTACAACATCAGGGGTATCTTCTAATCACTGACTGTGCGAGGCAGTATGCTAATTTGGTTGATTAACAGTTTACAATTAAAAATAAGCAGAAAAACAGAAAATTGTAAATAAGGTATCCACCAGTCAGTGACCATGGCAAGCAGTGTGCTCATTGGCAGACTTACAAACTTAGCAGAACATAAAAATAATATAATTTGTACAGAAAACAAGAGGTTGTACAATTTGTAACTACATTGGTGGCATCTATTAGAGACTTAATTTCAAAATTGGCTTGATTTTTAAGTAATTTGTCCTTAAAACATTTAACCACTAAAGCAAATCTTGAATTAATGAGAATATTTAACTTTAAGGAACCTCGAACATAGAATGTCTGTGGATTCCTGTGTGAGATTTTGTGCAAATCTGGACATTTGAAAAGTATTTATTTGGTTCTTTAAAAAGCCATTAACTCTGATCTTGGTTCTAACTTAGGTTTTGAGCACATATTTGAATGTTCATTTATTTTCTAAATGTGGGATTAGTTAATAATTGTATTTTGTCAAAAGAACATGATTAATAAATATCCATTACAGCGCTCCCTCTACATAAAGGCAATGTTGGGACCAATCCATGTTATTATAAGGAGTTGCCGTTACATAGAGAGAGCGTACAAAAATTTAAACTCACAGATGTATAAAAGACATTTTCCTGATGTTCAAAACATTTATTAAAAGACTAGTAATTGCTTTAGATTAAGATTTAAATCAAAAATTGATGTTTATTTTGAAAAAAATGAATACAGTAAAATCTTGAATACACGTCGGGAGTCTATTTGTTTCAATGGTTCAGACCCTCCCGGCGATTAATCGAGACCCGGCGTTTATTTGAGACCCAGCATTAAGGGCTATTCCCAATAACATGGTGTTTTCAAAACTATTGCATAAAATTCCCTGACTTTTCCCGGTTGATCATGTAATTTTCCCTGTACAATTTTTCTTTCCCATTTCGCATCTTTTTGCTGATTTTGTAAAATTTCCTGACTTTTCCTGGTTATAAAAAATTCCATAACTTTTCCTTGGCATACTGAATGACTTTTAGTTTGAATGTTACATCGTATGATTTTTTTTTCCCGGATTCCATGTTCACCTGCACATTTAGTTAACCACTGAGCATAAGAAGTAACTTACCGGTACTTAAAATAAAATAAAATAAATGAAGTAACAAAAAGCTAACCTAAATGAGAAGGAATAACAACCTTGATAACGACGAGCTTCGTTTCCAAATGATTACCCTGCCTATGAGAAGTTTGTAATGAGACCCTACGAACGAGAACTTTTTTATATGCAGAAACAGCAAGGGTAAGGCAGTATGGGACTGGTCGAAATTAGAAAGGGTTAAATGAAGCGGCCAATGAGAAGGCATACACATGAAAAGACGTTTAATAACCTGAAAGTGAGGAAAACCCCGGAATTTATCGATGACCCGAAAAAGACCCGGTTTTTAACCCGGCGTCACTCGCGCGAGCGGTGTTTACAGCGCACTTTTTGATTTTTTTGATATAGCTCATCATACAGAGGCGCTAGCATGTGATGACTTCCATGTATTTCAAGTACAACTTATTGGCAACAGATAGCGCCGATGTTGATATCATTCATTTTATCGAAAGTGAAGGTTAAAGCTATGTTTTCTATGCTTGGTCTCACTTTGCGGTGCAAACACCGCTGCGCGAGCAGTCATGTAAGTAAATCTTTGACATAAACATGATTTCTTAAAAATCACTTTAAAATCACCTATTTTCTTCTAATTTGTATATGTGGTCATAAATTGCAATATCTTGAGTTATCAAATAACATTGCACTGAGTTCTTTTTTTATCAAATAAAATCACTTTTAAAAAGTGCGGTGTAAACACCGCAGCGCGGGTAGTGCTGTTATAAAATTTGGCGCGAGTGACGCATTCTCCGCGATGATTAATTAGTGATGATTATTTATGATGATGAATGAAGAATTTTGGCATAAAGGAATTTATAAAAGTATATTAAATAATATTTTATGGAATGTTATCTCACTAAGTTTTTTTTTTTATCAAATAAAATCACTGTTAAAAAGTGCGGTGTAAACACCGCAGCGCGGGTAGTGCTGTTATAAAATTTGGCGCGAGTGACGCCGGGTTAATCATTTATTTACACCTCACCTGGCTTTTATTTGAGACCAGCGTGTATTCAAGATTTTACGGTAAATAACAATACTTATTTATATTTCACCATGCTTGAATAACGTTGGCTTACAAGCGGCCAAAATCTCAGTTTTCACGTTTTTTTTTGTTTCCCAATTCTGCAAACGGAAATTACAGATCGACGCAAAATTATGCTGATTATAATAGGCACTGCATCAATAAATAATGAAATTAATGAAGTTAATTAAATCCAATTTATTATAACTTTATCTAATTATTTGTAAATAAATTGAATTTTCACATGAGTTATCTCAGAAAATGTTATGGTTGGAAAGCTTCGGAGAAAAAGACAATTGCGTGACTTGGGAGATTGTTCGCTTACACTTTGATAAAAAATCGGAAATTTGTAAGTGCAGGCAAGCAAAAAATGACAAAATTAAAAGTGGCCTTATAGTACCACATTTTAATTTTAAAAAAACTAACTAGTTTCGGCTTTATTCCTGCTTTCTTCAGGGTACAAAAGAAATGGGCTAGCAGCCCCTACATAATGAGACAGTGTATGAAACAAAAACATGATAAACGACAATGATATAATACCTGGAGATTTCTGATTGGCTGACGTAAATAAGGGTGATGTCAGCCAATCAAAAGATTACAATATATACTGGTGACGTAGCCAGATTAAATTGAAGTGAATAAAAGAAAAGAAAATTATTAGATAGATAAAATAAAGAAAATAATAAAATAACTAACAAAATTATAAATATCTGAACAATAAAAAAGAATAAACAAAAATCACTACTAAACACTAAATTAAATTCGAATATAATAAAATACAAATAGAATAATAAACAAAATAATGCCAAATACTGCAACAAAATTGAATTACCGTATAATAAAGTACAAACCAAAATAAACAACGAAAGATAAAAGATGGCAAAAATTTAGCTTGCCTAGATACGAAACTACAGATCATGGCGTAATCGGATTAAACTGAAATAGGAACGTATGAAAGTTAATAAAGAAAATAAATAAATTTAAAATTAAATAAAATAAATAAATATAAATATAATAGATATAGATCTAAAAATAAAACAACTACAAAATGTATATTAAAAAAAATACAAACAAAAAACATTACAACAAAATTCAATTCTAAATACAAAATAAATAAATACTAAACCATGCAACAAAATACAACAATAATATATATATACAAACCAAAATAAAACAATAGATATATGGCAAAAATTTAGCCTACATAGACACGAAATATAGATCATGGCGTAGATGGTGAAGTAATTGATATACATCAAAATAGACTTGGTTGTTTAAAAGCCATTTCGTTGCGGACCAGAGACAGCTTGGTAAATTTCTATATTTTCTAATATGGCTACTAATTTCGGTTTATCTGACTTGTGTATTATGCTGAGTGTTTCTTCAATGCTGCAGAGGGGGTGATTTTCTTGTTCAAAGTGGATGGCAAAATGAGAGTTATTGTCTTTCTTCCTGTATGAGTTGCCGTGATCTTTAAATCGAATGGCAAAACTACGAACCGACATTCCTATGTAGTATTTGTCATATTGTGTGCATTGGAGACGATATACACCGCATCGGTTGAATGAATTGTCGTCGCCTGGACGATATACACCGCGGCGATTGAAAATTGAACGGCATGATTTTGGGGATTGGAAAGAGATATTGACGTTGTATTCACGGAAAGGATGGGGCAAGGCAGAAGCATCTGTATCAAGAAATGGGAGTGAAAACTCAAAAGCAAAAAATCTGAACTCCTTTCATTGTTCAAAAACTTCATTCATATTATTCCCAATCTCTTTGCATTGATTCCATATGAACTAAGATAAAGGAATAAAAATATCTCAAAAAAATACGAGGCCCTTAATCAAGAACCTTCATCAGCTGAAAACATTTTTGTGTGATGATATTTTTATTCCTTTATCTTAACCACTATGCATCACTTACGTTTTTTTCCATATGAACTTTTTTAATGGTTGAATTTGATCTTTGTTGAATGTGATTTTGTTATTAACGATCAACAAAACTTATCAAGGTGCCGCCCGGCTGATTTTGATTATCTTTCATACACTCTGCTGAATACACGAAAAGCTGCACAACACTGCAACATTTTATTTTATTTTTAATTGTTGTCCGTCCGGCTATTTTATCTTTCCATCCACCTGATAAAACTTTCTGAGTGGAACACTGCTTATGCAATCAAAAATAATTGTTTTTATTTATCTAGTTCAGCACAGTACACAGATATTGTAAAGCATATTTAAAAGGTACAATTGGTTTCTTTATATGTACGCTATGTAATTTCAAAACATGGTGAAATTGCATCCACGCATTACTTTATTTTTCAAAACCATACCTGATAATCACTTTGATTTTGGCCACAGTTATTAAGAAATTAAGAAAAATGCTAGGCTAACGGAGCATCAGTTGCAGGCAGACATGATTCTCCAAACATTGGGCAAGCTAGCTTAGCAGTTTCCTGTTGTTATCTTTTTCAACTTTGTATTAATTATGATCAAAAATTAAAGTGATTGTCAGTTACTGTTATGAAAGATAAAATATTTATTTCATAGAATAATCGCTGTCAGAGATGGGAGAAAAAAGGAGCATTTTCATTCATAAGTCCATACTTATTGCGGATATTGCATTCCCTCTAATACCGTGAAGCTGTTTATTTTAGCATACTATCCATGAAGTGAAGTTGTTATATGGATGCTAAAGTAAAGGCACTCAGTGGCATTATCCCTAATGAAAGAAATCAAATATCACAACCTAATAAATTATGGATTTCACAACCTAATAAATTTTATTGATGCTTATTTCCTCTCAGATTTTCTTAGCTGCTTGATCCATATGTAATCATAATGTTTTCTTTAATGACTTTTTTTTAATCATCTGAGCGAGAAATCGTAGCAAAGCAGCCACCATGTTTAATTTTCACTGTTGCCAATTCCTGTTGTCGGGAGAATTTGAAATGGAAATTTTGTGCATCACAATCCGATCCATTTCCAGAGTTTGGGATGAATTATTATAATAAAATGGGTATATTATTGATAGTATTTACTTAAAATCTAAGAAAATTTTTGACATTTATGGTTGGAAATTGTGAAAACGTAAATATTTGATGAGTGATGTAAATAATTAATAAAATAACTAGGATTTTATCAACCATCACCTCCAACCATGAATGACTCTTCAGTTTTTATTTTCTGGTTAAAAAAAAAACAAAACAAAAAAAAAACTTCATTATATGAATTTGCTGTTTTAAATTTGCTATTTTGTAGAGAGAGCACTGTAGTTTAATTCTTAAGATTGCTGTTTTGTCTTATACACTCTCACGGTAGATAAGGAAAAACTGGGGGTGACAGCCTCCTCCTGTATAGTTTGTTGTTTGCTAAAATTTTAATTTCAGTACCTCGTGATTGTGGGTGGAGTTGTAGTATCACAGGAAAGGATGTCACAATTGTTTCCTCATATTTATTTAATTATTAAGCTATTTGATTAATTGAAATTTCACATATTTCAGAAATGAAGAGGATGTTGGTGAAGGTATAATTAAAAGCGGCATTCCCAGGGACCAGTTATATGTAGTTACAAAATTAATGAAGCATGGTTACGATGAATGCATGCAGTCCTTTATGGAAAGTTTGAACAAGTAAGTGCATTAAGTTGGTCAGCAGAAATGATATTGTAATGATATTGCATTATTCTCTCCTCTCCATATGCTAAAGTTAAAAGTTAAATAGAAGCCAGATTCCATTTGATTTATATTTCCTCATTATTTCAATCTGCTTAATTGAAATTAAAAAAAAAAAAGAACTGAATTCCTTGCTGATTCAAGCATTAAAAATAACCTGAGCATATAGAAGAGAATAGTAATCTAGCTTATAAGTTACGAGTAGGAGATAAGATATCAGTTTGTGAAGAAAATAACTGGAAAAACTCACGCTCAACATGAAAAAAAGATGTGAATGCTTATTGCATTGGTTGGTTACAGGAGATGAAAAGTGTGTTTTGCTACTCGAATGCTTGAAATACGTGGATAGCCCCTACAGAACATTGTTGAGCCACTCCTTCATCGACAACCAAGGTTATGCTCTGTTGCAGGTGAGATTGTCGTGGGATAATCCACTATGAACTTTTCCTGCGTAACCATATAATAGCAGCAGGCTCTTACATTTTGACTCGGGGTAGCAGCTGGATAGATTATGCTATATGCACAAAATTAAGTGTCCAGCAATGCTTAATCGACATGGACCCAGACCATGCTCAACCACATGCTGCTTTAAGGATCCAATGCACACTCTGAATTGAGAACTTCTCCCTTACCCTCTTTATTCCTCGATTTTGCTCTATCAGACTTTCATTTGTTTTGGTCTTTGTATAATTATCTCCCTGGGAAACGCTTCACTCATGATGAAGAAGTGAAACTCTGCCTGGACGAATTCTTCAAGTCCCATCCACCATATTTCTTTCACGAGTCGAAACCATGGTTGAATAAAAGAGGTTAGTCAGATCGAGCCAGGAGGAAACAAGCGTTCTTAACTTATGATGTCACTGTTTCC
>JAHWFO010085631.1:0-13157 GCA_023313115.1 Rhysida immarginata
CTTTTTTCTTTTATATTTGTTCCTATCTTTATATAAGAAAATTCTGTTGCATTTATACTTTTTGAAAGAATAGATCACAATTGAATGTTTTTATCAGCAAAAATTATCCGATAAAAACATAATTTTTTGAGTGGATTTCAAGTGGGTGGATTTGAGTTCAATCATTTCCTAAGAGTGAAAGTAATATTCTAACCCTTCAGAACAATAATTAACCAGTGATATATATTTTCATTCATAAATTATTATGAAATTCACGTGTTAAAAACAATTGTTGGCGATTTCCAGATGAAGCTCACCTACTCCTCCAAGACACCAAATTGTTGTGTTGTCGTGATGTCCAGAATGCTCTCTATCACTATAGACACTTTTCATTAAGATGGTGGGCGGGGCACGCGCTTGCACGGCATCTGCTTCCGGCGGGCAAAATACTTCCGTTCGTCCATCTTTTCCATTGCTAGCGTACGTTTCGGCAGAAAATGTATCGTCTACAAGATTTAAAAAGGCTGAAAAAAGATGATGTCATAAAAATATTTGCTTCCGGGTGTAACATTTCGAAAAATAATGTATATGAATATTTTAAGGATGATATTAGTAAATTCAAGTGTTTCGAGCGAGCAGTCAAACATATGAATGACGGACACATTTCTAAGGCTAAAATTTCTAAGTTCATGTAACTATTTTACTACTTTTACTCTGATATGAAGGTATCTTAACTTCGTATCTTTCTGAATTTTCACGATATTTGCTTTGGCTTTTTATAACAGTAGCTCTATACATTTGGCTAATAAATTATGCAAAATACAATTTCTATTTTTTTTTGTAAAAACCTTTATATCTCCATGAATGTATGTGCTATTCTCATACAAGTGAACAAAGATAAGTTAAAGAAGCCTCATAATCATATGCTACAGTTACAATGCATTTCAAGCATTATTTTTATAGGGCGATTCCAAACATTATTTTTTTGTTCAATTTGTTGCTGGTCCCCTATTTGCATTCGGGACAAAACCTTCACTGAAATATATGAGCGGTATTATGCTCTTTACACCCCTCAAGTTTCAAGACAATTCGTCAAGTATTTCTCTAGATATTCGACAAAACGTCTAAAATCAAAGGAGTTCATATTATTTTGTTCAACCCCTGTATATGGCTGCATTTTCCTCCTTTTCTAACGAAATGTACCCGGTAGTTCAAAATTTAGTTATTTCTTAACCAACTATTGTTCTAAAATTATCAATTCAAATATAGTTACACTAATAAATTACTAATTACTTAAAGTGACTAATTTATTTAATTCCCATAGGGCTTTCATAAATACCCACAAATACCTTTCCAAACGGTTCTAACTCGGACACGCACAGATAATGCTTTTTCTTTTGAGAAGCTAAACATTTAGCTCTCATAGCATCTTCTTGAAACATAAAACATGAATACATATATTAGAAAATGTTTTCAAAATAACAGATAGTAAAATTAGTTTCATGAACTTATCATGCCAACTTTTGTCTCGGAAATATCTCCATCATCTGTATGTTTGACTGCTCGCTTGAAACACTTGAATATACTACCATCATCCTGAAAATATTCATACATTTTTCGAAATGTTACGTCCAGTAGCAAATTCACCTTGTGTTCGGAAATGTAATGTAAATCAGTACTTACAAGATGCTGGCAAACAATAACCGCAATGTTGCTGGGATCAACGTTCACTCGATTACAGTTAACAAACTGATTTTGGTGGCTTATTATTTCTGCAATCGCTTCAGACTTTTGTAACTTACAAGAAGAGGTCAACGAAGTTAATTCATTATAAATTTTTATAACAGCTTCTTTTTTCAGCCTTTGTAAATCTTGTAGGCGATACATTTTCTGCCGAAACGTATGCTAGCAATGGAAAAAATGGACGAACGGAAGTTTTTTGCCCGCCGGAAGCAGCTGCTGCGCAAGCGCATGCCCCGCCCATTTTAGATCAATGATTTACACTCCCTACAATAATGGAAAGGAAATAATGGCATTTTATTTTAGTTAATATCAAATTCGACCTCCGTGGTGAAATTAAGTCAGCCACCATTGGTCAGCAGTTAGAACCATGGTGCTGCCTAAGAAATAAGGAGTTGTACATGTTCATTAAAATGAGATCACTATAATTATTTACACATTTCATTAATAAATTTATACAAGTTTCATTAAATATATAAAAATAATGAAGGTAGTTATATAAACAATAAAATTACTATCTATATTACTATCTAAGATACTGTGGGACGCTGAAACGAAACAGTTTGATCTTTTTGTTATATTCACAATTGCCGATAATGATCCGTTATTTCAATAAAAATAATTTTTTAGGCTGCACTCCTAAAATTTTCGATTTATTTTGGTTTAGAGCTGCAGCCTATATTCGAAAAAATACGATAAATAAGAAAAATAATAACTGGCCAAATGGTAAATAAAAAATAAAAATACCCACAAAGGGAAAAAACCAATAAAACAAGACATTGAATCAGTTCAATAAATCAAACAGAACAGAGTTTGAAATTGGCCCTTTGTCCATATTTAATAACTTTTTAGAATCCCTTTTATAGATTTCTATACTCTCAAAACTGTCTAATTGATTTCTTGAATTGAGGGACCTAACTAACTTAAAATTATCTAAACTAATACCATAACCAGTTTCCAAAATACGTTTGGCGATGCTTGATCTGTCCCATGGCTTCAACATATTATATTCCTCTCCTGTTTATGCTAAATTTAAAGTTAAAACCTACAAATATAATGAATCACACCCTACCTATTAACTATGACAGTATCAACAGGTAGTTCCCCGTCGACTGTTACAGCTTGTGGTGATTGATGTAAAGAAATGTTGCTATTGTCTTCAGATGAGGGTTCCATTTTACTTTCTTCTGCTAAATCAGATCGTGAGGCTATTGTGATTGCGGACACCGATTCCATGACACTTTCACCACTACTACTCGAATCCAGATCAGGGTTGTTGTTCATCTAAGTTAACAATTAAATATTTTTTTAAATTCTCTTAAATGCTTATATTCTTATGAAACTACTGACAAATATACAACATATACAGAGTGTCCATAAAACATTTGTACCACAGCATTACCTAATAACTTTTGAATATACGAGGGTTATTCGTAAAGTAAGGTCAGTTTTGTAATAAAAACAAAACTGCTACCGGTATATATATTTTCAAAATTTTTTCATTACCAGACTCTATGTATCTTTAACTATTTTTCCACATAGTTTCAAGTTTATTTAAGCAAGTCTCCTTCCGTTCAACGATCGCATGTTTTCGCACCTTAAACCCACCTTCCCATGCGAACACAGAAATTTTTTTCCTGTTCCGGGGTATATCGGTTGAATTGTGGATTCTGCAACAAGTACTACATAGGCTTAACGACCCGCAATTTCACCATACGCTTTAATGAACACATATCCTCGCACAAAAAGAAAGACGGCAAGTCCGACTAAGCTAACCACCTAGTCTGTACCGGACATGCCCCGAAGACTCAAGATGACGTAATGTCCATTCTCCACATCGGCAATAACCCGTTCAAGACAGCAACCCTCGAGTCCATTGAAATTTTTTAAAGCTAAAAGATCCTCCCCAGATTATCTCCTCAATTGTCAAACTGACTTCGATGTTTTCTATATCCTTAATTCTGTATCCGACCTACTGTAATTGTTTTAATTTTGTTTACTTTCATTATGTATTGCCTTAATAGACAACCGGATGAGTCTTCTTTTAGGTCAGCGTTTCAGCGTATGACACACTGCTTTCGTTTCCTGTTCCCATTTTATTTATCTTGTTTTATCATTATACTATGGTCAAGACTTGCTATTGGTTCTTTCTATAGCCTTTCACATATTTTCCGATTAATTTTATTCTATTCGTTATTTCTTTGTATTCTTTGTTTTCAACCACAAACTTTCTATCACCTATTTGTCATTTCTTTATCCAATCACGTGGATCAGTTTGTACCATATTTCTGTATATAAAGGCATGTAGCCCCTAGTGTGTTATCCTTGATAAAGCCGGAAATAAATGGCGAAACTAGTCGGAAACTCTGTTCTCTCTTTATTGTGTTGTAAGGTCTCTACCAATTTTATCCATATTGTAATGTTTAAAAATTGTAGAAGCTGCACAAAAGTGGTTGATTATAGGTTATGATGATGAATTCTTTCTTTTCTTTTATAGGGTCGAAGTTTGAGGTGTTGGCCATAAAAAGTTTTTGAATCTTCTTTTCTTTAATAATTCCTCAATCATCTCACGTGTATCTGTTCCCACGAGATACCGGGTGTCCCAAAAATGAACGACGACTTGAAAAATCTAACGATAAACGGAAGGCGATAGAAATGTACTGTTTGCTGCGTTCTGCTTAGGAAACCAGAGAATTTATTCGCACCAAATTTTAAAATTAGTTACAAAGTTCATCAACAGATGGCGCTGCTGCAAATAATGGTTATTTTGAAAACATTTTTTATAGTTTTTCCCTGTCAGCAGCACCATCTGTTGATGAACTTTGTAACTAATTTTGAAACTTGGTGCGAATAAATTCTCTGGTTTCCTAAGCAGAACGCAGCAAACCGTACATTTTATAATCTTCTGTTTTTCGTTAATTGAATTTTCAAATTGTTGCTCACTTTTGGGACACCTGGTATACCGTTTATTTCCTTAATTTTTTCTCAAAGCAGTCATTACTTAAAGGAACTTATAGGATCTAATGACGATACACATGAACAAACCCAAATTTTGCTCCAGCAGTAATTGCTAAAAATATTTTATTTTTATTTCTGTTGATAAAAATCTCTTTATTCAGTTATACACTGTCTTTATTAGGTATATCCTCCAAGCGCTCAAATGGTTTGGTCCACTCCGTTGCCTTTCACATGACCTACTTTATGTATAAATACAGCTAACCAACCTTTCTGTCAGCAGGTTAGACTATAGTTAATAGTGATAATGAGAAAGGACAAAGATCTAACCAACTTGGAAATGGCATGATCGTGCATGCACAACATCCTGGACGAAGCATTTCCGAAATGCAATTCTCCTGAACTTTTCTCGTACAACAGTGTCAAGGATATATGGAATGGTTCACTTCCTTAAAAAAAGCCAAATGATGTGGAAGGAAGCCATTAGTTGATGAGAGGCCACCAGAGGCTGCCAAGACTCGTGCAAGCGAACAGACAGGCGACTGATGTCCAAATGACATCTGAATTTAACCTTGCTGATAAAACAACCATCTTACAACATACCGGAGGATGCATGTTGTTGCGGATAGGGTACAACAGCTGATGCCCACATCAGGTATCAACAGTATTGGAGACAAAGAGGAAAGCAACATCAGCACTGCATCATCAACTATTAGAAAAAAGTTGCTTGGTCAAACAACATGAATCTATACCGTGCCACACGGGCCCAAACTGGATTCAGCCGGATGAATGGGCTGCCCACGTAGGACTGGTTCCAGAGTTAGGAGGACTCGCTTAAAATTGGGGGGGGGGGGGGCGTCAAACCGAAAAAAGTATAGAAAGTAAAACATTTAATTTCAATATAGTCCTGAGAAGGATTAACTAATTTATGGGGCCACATTAAAAAAAACAACCAACATACAATAAATAAATTCAATCACTGCAACCTTAAAGTAAATATTAATACCTAAAATACAGGGGGTGGACAGAATAATAGGGATACCTTTCGATTTAGACGTTTTATCAAATATCTAGAAAAATACTTGACAAATAATCCTGATACTTCAGGGGCATAAAGAGCATGTTACACCTCATATATTTCAGCGAAAGATTTGTCCCAAAGGCAAATAGGGGACCAGTAACAAATTGAACAAAAAATAATAATGTTCAGCATCACCCTGTAAAACATAATGCTTGAAATACGTGTAGCTATATCATATGATTAGGAGGCTTCTTTTACTTATCTGTGTTTATTTGTATGAGAAGTAGCACGTACATTCATGGAGATACAGACTGTACCAGAACTTCATGTACAAACTTGGAAGGGAGATAGTATGGGTGATTCTAAGCAAAAAAGTTCATACGAACGTGGGTCCAAATTTGAACGATAACCGAGATATGAACAGAAATAAAAATGCTACCACCAAGATCAACAAGTTAATAACTCAGGTTCTCTACCACCTAGGATAATAAAATTTGGGGGAATAATAGGGTACATATAATTGTGTATATTGTTAAAATTTGATCGAATTCTATCGAGTAGTTTCCGCGTTATGCAGTCAACATCGTAGCCCGTGCTCACATGCGAGTACTGCCCAGCACATGTTACGATCTTGACTGCGTAATGCAGAAACTACTCACTGGAAGTCAACCAAATTTTAACAGTATACACAGTTTTATGTACCCTATTTTCCCCCCAAATTTCATTATCCTAGGCATTAGAGAACCTGAGTTATTAATGTGTTGACCTTGGTGGTAGCATTTTTATTTCTGTTCATATCTCAGTTATCGTTCAAATTTGGACCCACGTTCATATTAACTTTTTTGCTTAGAATCACCCATACTATCTCCCCTCCAAGTTTGTACACGAAGTTCAGGTACACACTTGTATAAACATTTCTTTAAAAAAAATACAATTTTTTTTTTTAAGTATTTTGTTTATAGCATGCAGGGTTTTCAATGCAATGCCATTTTCAGCAAAATTGACAAACTAAAGTACAGATAACACCCTGCAATCAGAATTTTAAAATATTAATATTTGATGAAATATGAGCATTTTTACTAAATAATGTTTAACTGCACATGCGCAAGCATTACCAAAATGTTGTTTGCATTAATCCTTAACAATCCTTATGGCAAAGGATGGCAAAGTTCGTTTATGGCCAAGGACATTCGTCAGATCGAAGATCACCTCCCTCCCTCCACCCACCCAGTTAGGTTATGACAAAGGAAAATTGGATGGGACATGGATTTTACAGTACATCAATTAAACGGGATCCACTCAAAAAGGGGGGGGGGGGGGGTGTTGTGTTTCAAACGAACTTCGATCTGACGAATTTCAAACGAAATTAGCATATAATATTTAATATATTTGCATATTACAGTACATTATGTAGTATATAGAATATACAGTACATTAATTCCCTTTTTTTCTCATTTTTTCGTCTCCAAAAGCTAATACAAAAGTGAATTCTCAAAAACAAGATGGCGGCACCATAATCTCCTAAAATTGTCCATGAGCGTTTTTTAAAGTTCAAATAAATATTTATTACAGTACTTAATGCATGAATACATAATATGTATGTAATAATATCAAAAAATGAACATACAATAAAAATTCATGTGAACTACTGTAACTGTATTTTTGCCTTTTTCAAAATGAAATGACCTTTTAATATTTTTTTTTAATAAACCACCATGTACTGTATTCAGAAACTTTTTGAAGAATCATGTGATAATGAATCGGAATTATTAAGTTTTTAATTTTAAGCCCAGATTTCTTTCCTATTTCATCAATAATTTAAAAATCTGTAAAAATCCTCATAGACCATTCTTTATTTACTCTGCTATGGAATTTTGTTTAAAGCTTAACGTTAAAACTTTTAAATCCTTTCTATTATCAGGCTGTCTATTATTTATATGAAGACGTTTGCTTTCCTTTATATTGTTTTTGCCAACAATTCTTTACTACATAATTGTATATTTGATACGAAAAACCTTGTGAAATAAGTGGAACTTCTGTATTTATAAAATACAGTATTTTTAATGCTAAAAATAATTTTATTTGTGAATGTAATATACAATGTGTTGTTCAGTTAAAATAAATATTACAATATCTTACATCCCTAAACACCTTTATGTAGTTGTATTTTTTTACTTTTTTTTAAATAAAATATCCTGTTTCTATAAAAATCATAAATCATTACCTATCCTGACTGGCTTTTAGATTAGCCTTATTTTGATTGGCTCATATTTCCTGGCTTCTATTGACAACCAACCACAACCCTTCTGGTCCTCATAGTTTAATATATAAAGGGGTGTTTGCTTAGAGGATAGCAGTTCACTCATTTGAGCCATTTTATTGAAACAGTTTCTAGATTACATTATTACACTTCTAGTTCAACCTGTTCTAGCTTTTCATCTCTCACATCATTCATGTAAAAAATATTTTGGATACCCCGCACCCCTAGATACCCCGCAGCCCCCTCCCACGAATGTAAAAAAGTGTATAACCCGCAGGGTATATTCGCGAAAATACGGTATTTCCCAATGCTATTTCTATGCTAAGCAAACCTACGATTCCACCAAGCAAGTTACCCAAGCATTTAATTAGGCAAATATCTATTTTTCCTCCAATAAAAATTTTTTTTCTTGATGCCGATAGATTACATGTTATTCATTTCAAGCTTCCATGTGATCTTGGCAGTTTCCATTAATCACAGGTTAAACAGCTGGCAGATTCCACCCATCCGTCGGAGGGCGCCACCGTCTGCTCACTACCATCATTAGCATGGGAAACGGTGAAGCTGTCCATTCTGTGTTATTCTGTGGTTCAGTGTCCAGATTGACAATCGTCCTGGTTTTTTAAGATTTCCCAGGACTCAAAGAAATCCAGTTTCTTGAGTTCATCCACCACCTGCAGGATCTGAAGCTGGTCTATATTACTTGTAAATTTGTGCCCAGTTTGTAAAATATGGTCAACCATCGATGACCTATTAGGTCTGTTATTTTTAATGTGGTCCAAGTGCTCTCTGGCCCTGGTTTCCAATCTTCGACGGGTCTGGCCTATGTATTCTTGGGGCATGTTCCACAATGAAGCAGGTATATCCCAGACCTTTTGTGTGGTGGTATACCATCTTTGGGACTTCCCAACAGCCGTTTCATTGAGAGTTCACTATTAAAAACTAGCTTGAGCCCGAAATTCTTGAAAATCTTCTCCAATCCCCTAATCAAAGGGTGATTATATGAGATACTAAAAATTATAGTGTCAGTCTTGTCTGGTTGCAGAGTCGTAGTTCTGGAGACCCTCCTCTTGAATAGTTGCTTCTTGATAAGTTTGTCAATGGAGTGTTTTCCAAAGCCGTTCATCTGGGCCGCCTCCTTGATCCTCTCGAATTCTTCTATTTCTTCTCCTGGCTTAGAGGTAAGTTTATGGCCTGAGCGATCAGATGGTTAAATGCTGCTGTCTTATGTCCGTCCGTAGCAGTGGTGAGAATCTTGTCTAATGTAGGATGGTGTGTAATTCGACTTCCTGTAGATTCAAAGGCAAGCCGGTCTCCTCTCTGCTGACCATCACATCCAGGAAGGGCAAAAACCTCCTTGTTCCCTTTCAACCGTAAATTTAACGGTGGGGCTCAAACAATTGAGTCTGTCGTGGAGTAGGTCTATTTCATCCACCCGGCAGATGGTGAAGATGTCATCCACATACATACACCAAACCTCCAGGAAATAGAGACTGTCGTGGGCCTTGTTTTCAAGATGATGAAGGTAAAGGTTGGCCAGAAATGGGCTTAAGCAATTGCCTATGGGAGTGCCTTGTTCCATTTTAAAGAATCGGTTGTCAAATTGAAAATAGTTGTTGAAACTCACTAATCTACAAAATAGGAGGATATCCCTCACCACAGCCAGTGGAACATTGTTATGGTACAGGACATCCTCTAGGATGGATAAAGTCTCATTGATAGGGATACTTGGGAACATTGAAGTGACATCGAATGACACCAATATGTGTTGTTCAGGGATTGTGATGTAGGGGAGTTTATGAGTAAATTCAAAACTATTTTTGATCGAGTAATTATGTCCCGGTAAAATCAGTTTTTTTAAAAATTATTTAATACTCTAGCTATTATGCTTATGGGTGAGTTAGTGTTGTCCACATTGGGACGCATTCTATTATCAGGTTTGTGTGTTTTTGGTAGGCAGTATAGACGCGGCAGCCTTGGATTGCTCGGAATAAGGTTCCTGGTTTGACTATCTTTGAAGAAAGTTTTGCATTCTTTAATGGTATTTTTGGTCTTCCTGATAAGTGAGTTCAATGGATTTTGTGCCTTGTTGGAGGAAATCATTAATTCCATCACGATACGTGTTTTTGTCTAAGATGACAATACGGTTACTCTTATCTTTTAGGAAAAAACAATCTTGTTTCTTAAGATTTTTGGTGATTTTAATAGTTTCTAAATTTCTGATGTCATTTTGCAATAAGTCTTGTCTAAAGAGATTCTTTTTAAGTTGAATTTTACACATTGTTTGGAGATCTTTGTTCTGGGAGGAGGTGAGGAATTGGGATCCCTTGCAAATGTTACAAATAATCGTTTGGAGGTCTTCCTGGTTGTTACTTATCGCAAACTTGAAGACTTTGTTTAACATGTCTGTCTCTTTCTGAGTAAGGGCATTAGATTTACTGGTGACTATATTAAGTTCATTTTGTGGCATGTGGGTGGTCTGGACGGTGGCTTCCTCGATTTGTTCTAAACTTATTAAGTTTATTGCGAATTCTCTTCGGTTTGGCAAGGTTTTTGTGTCAGTTTACTAAATGTGTTTTATTTAGAATATTGTCAAGTTCAAGGGGGTGTAATTTATAACTACCGTAAATACCCAAGTAGATAAGTCGCACCCCCCAAATTTAAGGTAAATTCAAGCCATGACATCATAACTGATAATGCTAATTACATCACTGAAAGATCAAAACAAACACACTAAATGCAGTGTTGAAACTAGTTTATTTACATTGTAGCGTTAACTCGTAGGGTGTGAGATTCTTTTCTCTTGCTGCCACAAGAATCACTAACTTAATTTATTTTCCCACTATGCTAATTGCTTAATCCTAATTACCTACCCTGCTAAAGTGTCTAGCAACGCTCCCTTCATTAAAGTAAGCACCAGCCCACCTTTAAATCAATATCTATGCAAGTTGTCCCTCTTAAGTAGTCCTACCCCTCTAAAATTGGCCTTTATTGTGATCGTATAGTGCTTGGTTTCGTTTAGTCAAAATACTTTATATCTAAGTTTTATTCAGTCCAGCTCAACTTGTAAAACTCCTTCCCCCCTTTTCTTGTTTCTATGGCAACGAGACAGATTTAGCAAGCTAAGGTTAAGACTTAACATTGCCCACGATAAGTGAGATGCCGACGCTCGCGCGCTGAAATTCGCACATGCTCCTCCTGAACAGCCCAGCTGTCGGAGACCACCCCATGGGCTACCAGGCTACAGGCTCGCCACTCAGAGCCCCAGTGGTTAGAGGCAGCCGGACGCTTATCTCAGTACAGGGTTTGGGAAGCAAAGTTATGCTTTATCATCCCCAAACCTGCACGTCGGCTGATAACAGCCACTCTCTCCTCCTTCTCTGCCGCTGTGCCCCGCATAAGCTGGCAAAGCCTGCTGCCCAAGTCGACGCACTCACCTCTGCTCTTGCGTTGTCTCGTTCCCGATCAACAGCCCATGCTGCTGTGATGTGGGCTCGTCCCATGGCACCTTGGTGTCAATGGCTAGAGCAACGTGCTTTACTCAGGAGAAGGTCGGTGGATGGCTCTTTACCCATCGGTGCCCGTCTCATCATAGGCAGTGATAGCTTGGCTGTTACAAATGTATTTCTTGTGAACACATGCCACATGAGTGCTCTTTGCTCTCTCAAACACGCTCTCACGCAATTTTTTCTTCACACGTTTTCCCCCCCCGGAATGTTCGCTCTCATCTCCCTCGGGAGGTGACCGCTGTCATGACAACTCCCGCTCTCTCTGTTTGCCCATCCCCACTCTCTCTCTCTCCGTTCCCACCAAAATGTTGGGGACAAAGGGTAAAGAGAAAAGATAAATAATATTCTGTAAGTGATTAAACAATAATAAATACATATTAATTTAATAAAATTTAAGTGCTGTGATGCATATTATACGATAATTTCGTTTGAAGTTCATCAAAACAGAATGCTACTTTATCACATCGACGAGACTGAAGTTGCCATTCATATTGGCAAGTTACTTTCGTACTAGTTTTTCGCGACAAAAAATTCAAATAAAAAGTGAATGAACCTACTGTATAATGAACTGTACATTGTATATAGTGTATAATTAAAGTACTGTGACTTATAAGTTAATTTCGTTTAAAGTTCATCAGGACAAAATGCATTTCCGTGGCTGTATTCGTTAATTTATTCAAAATGGTGGCATGCGAAGCGAAGTCGTGTTTATATCTCCTTCGAAGTTAGTTTCCACGATATTATCCAAAGATAAATAATATTTTATAGGTGATTACTGTTAACAATAATAAATAGATATAATTTGATAAATTTAAGTGGAATATAATAACTACTTGTTTGCTATTCAATCAAACATGGCAACAGCTGGTAACGAAGCAAACTGTATCAACATTAATCAACAGCGATAGGCAGCCCATCGACAATTAATTTTAGCTAGGCTCGAGTAAACGTCGCACCCCTGTTTTTTCACTCAAAATCGGATACAAAATTTTGCGACTTATACTCGAGTATTTACGGTACTTGAACATACAAAGAAAACCTCCGCTACGTAGCAGAGCTTTCTCCTAGGTTGGCGTTTCTCGGATCCAATGGCCTTTTAACTTCAAGACTTTCCTTCCTACTCCTATTCTCATTGGCCCAACTTTTTTATATATACCTCAAATTTTTCTCTAAAAAATTGATTCATACTGATGATGGCTACTTTGTAGCCGAAATGTATATTTATGAAATGTCAAATAAACTCGTTGTGGAAATAGTGGAATCCATCTCCTCCTCCTTCTCAAGAAATTAAAGGTTCGACGAGGTTATGGAAGAGGCATTGCTAACATGGTTTAAGCAGGGAAATTTTTATTGTACTGAATGAGATATCATTACTGTACTAAACTGAATTTTTTCTGAACTTAAGGGAAAAGGCAGCCCAGTTTGTGAGGGAGCTAAACATCGAAAATTTCACCACTTCGTATGTTTGCTCTCTCGTTTCAAACATTAAATTACATTAAATCATGTAGACAATCAACATTAACGGTATTTTTTCCGGGACATAATGAATAAAGCTTCTTATATGTAATGAAATGCATTTAGGTACTTATTTCATGGGATTTTTGGCCATTACTCGATAATAAGTTTAAATCTCTCGATCTCTTGAGAAACGTAATGTTCAGGAAAGTTCTGGGATTAATGGTATTTTTTTTTT
>JAHWFO010085632.1:0-10000 GCA_023313115.1 Rhysida immarginata
GGTGAGGGGGTATGTATCGCGGTGCTTTATAATTTTAAATAAAATAAATATTCATGAATTCCTATCTCATCTTATAGATTATTTCGAGACAAATAAATGTACAACAAAATTAAGGTTTTGTGCTTAACACTGTTGTAACTGCAATTCTTTGGCGACCGCTGTTAACGATTTCGCTTCCTCTTTACCGCCACGTTTTTTTTCTTTTCACTTCCGCTACCGTCACCGCGCAACGCCATCGCTTCCAAGGTATGTTAGCGCTCAAACAAAGAGTTTCGTGTACAGGTTCGGATGGCTTCCTTGTAGGTTTAAGGAAATAGGGAGTGTGGGCTCCCTTCCGCGAACAGAACGACCACTCTTCAATGAAGAGGCTGTGCAGGACTACACGTCAAGGACAGTATTTGAAACACCTATTCCTTATGCGGCCACACCTATTACTGATGCTATTGCTGGTGTTACACAAGAAATATTGCAAAAAAACATGGCGCGAAATTGAATATCGCTTAGATGTTCTCCAGCAGACAAAGGGTGCACTATTGACATTGTAAAAATTCTTCATGAGTTAATCTTACTCTTGCGACCAACCATACAGCTGTAACTGAAATAGGTTTTTGTAATAAAATTTTAATAAATGATGGGTCTTAAGAGGATTTTTTCACGCCAAACCTCAGATGTTGAAATTTTTGATGGAAAATAGGAAAATGCAGAAGGTTCCTGGTTCGATCCCAGGCTGTGGAATTTTCTTTCCTATTTTTCATCAAAAATAAAATTTTGTAATGTTGGAAAGACTTTTTTGGCCACCCTGTATATGGTTCTATTGCAACAGTCATAAAACGCGTTTCAGTCAAATTCTATTATTAGACTCCATAAATACGGATTAAAACAAACTGATTTACATAACTTTCACGAATGTTTTTAATACATTAGCTAGTATGTGCAAATGATTCTTTTCAACAGTGTTGTTTATTTGTCTTAAAAAAGCGTTTCAATCATGGATTCAAAATTGCCTTCTCATGTCATTGTAATCAGTTCCGTCCCTGTTTTCCGCATGCTGATCAAGTTCTATGATTAGACTCGCTTCGAAAAGGCACCCATTGTTGGTGCTCGTCTACCTGGAGCCACGATGGAAACAATGAATCAGCTGACTGAATTCATTTGCTGGTATTGAACTTGTTCCTTAATCTTCATGAAAAATCGGGACCACGTCCATCCTGCAATGCTGCATTTTTATCTTGCATGATATTCATGGACAACAATGTCACTGTTCATTTACGCTGAAGTCCCCAGAGCCCAGATATTGGAACATGTTGGAACGGCATATCCGACAGCAAGATCTTCCAAGAATTCTGCGAGAACTAAGGACTCACAAGTGCTTCAACATCTTACTGACTGTCAACCCTCATTCATAATTCAGTACAGTACAATCGATACAAAGTAATAAGATTGTAGCCTAAACTTTTATGAACCGTAAAACGACAGACGAATTAACAAAATAATTCGTATACAATATTCGACAGCGACAGAGCAATGAACCAAAATCGATACCAAGAAAAAGTGAGCAATGAATTTACAAAGAAATTCTGGATAGTGATAATACATAAAGATCACTATTCTTTATATACTCATACATACTATAATTCGTGACTAAGGGAGGGGGTTCAGATAAAATATTAAACAGATGTTTCTAATACATTGCCCCTTGTGTGTATATCATCTTTATTGCTAATGCAACTTGGACAAATACAAATTAAGTGAATTCATTTGCTAACATTGTAGATTAAGAAGAATCCGTGATATCACTAAGCATTTCAGTACTTATTTAAAAATGCATTATATATTTTGATATGCTTGTGTCTAATTTGCCATATTATTTATTCACGTTAGCATCTATATTTTACTTTAAGCAATGCTTAACGTATTTTCACCTAAGCTCCATTAAAGTTATGTCCCATTTGATTAGCTTCTTTATAAGTTTATCACTTAAATTTTGCAAAGTCTGAAAACTTTCTAATATAAATTTCATATGCATATAAATTTTATTTTGCATTTTAAAATAATGAAGTTATATTTCATGGTCAGTTAAACAAAGGAGACTATATTAAAGAGTTTTATAGTATATTTCAAGGAAAACTTTATTTGAACAACGGATTTTTTTATGCGTTTTTAAAATACGAACATGACTAATCTTAAAATTAATAACAAGTTAATATTAATACATCTTGAACGATGCATATTTTTTCGTAATCAGTAAGAAGATGTTAAAATGGAGTACGTTATATTGAGCTACTTCTAAATAGTTTCCAATTGGTCTCATCAGCAGTTCCTCGCTCGCTTTCAAATGAAATTCATTCGGCCAATTTATAGCTTAAGGCTGAACTCAGCCGATATGAAAATAGAAAATAACGAAAGTCAAAACAATGCCGCGCATGCGTGAATGCCGATCGCAACATTTCCATATTTAATATCAATAATTGAGTGGCGGTAATCGTTAACTTCGAGTGGTTAGGCAACTGTAATACGTTGGTTACGACGGTGGGTTCATGTGAGACTGTTCACGTCCAATGTGACCACTCAATGGACCCCAAAATTCGACAACGTGTTTGCTCCGTCAAGCGATAGCAACTCGTGATGGTTTGTTTCACAGGGTTTGCTCCAATAAACGATTTCAGGAAAGGCGCTTTCTTAATTTCTGGGACGACCGATGAATATTGCCTAGAACATTTTAAATAGGCAAATATTGAATGTTTGCATAGGCATGAATGAGTATTGCTTAATGAATATTGCCTAAAACGTTCAAATAGGCAAAAATATTGCTTAAATGGTTTTAATCCAAAATTTTAATGATATAATTACAAAATCTTAATACTCATAAATAAGCATTTCCTAAATATTATTAAAACTTTCTGTTCATCCTCTAAAAAAGCTTATACAACTCCTTACCAAAAAATTAGAATAACTGCACGTTTAGACTCCGCCCCCCCCCCCCCGGAAATGCGCTTCAAAAGGAACATTAATTTAGTCAAAAATTAAGATTTACATTAAAGAAATTGAAGATGACAAAATAATAGAATAATCCCGAGATAGAGACAAAAAATTAGATTAATGACAATTTATTCGAAAACAATTCATCAAATGAATATTGAATAGCGTCGCTTTTGGTTTTAATTACTTAGCCTATTTGGCATGCTGTTGACCAACTTAGCACATTCTTCACGATTGATATTACACCAAATATGTAAGATTGACGAAATCAACTACTGTTTAGTTTGTGGGGGTCTTTTGCTCAAATCTAGCCTTCATCAACTTCCATCAATTGGGTTGTCTGATAAATCCGTGGTAACCCAGATGTTTCGCCGTTGAAGCCTATCTTTCGTGGATTTAACCGTATGACTAGACGCACCATCCTGCTGGGTAAGAAAATACCTTCACTGTACAGATCTTCATGTGATCATGAAATCGTCAAATATTTCCTGATAGAATGCAGCATTTATTAATTACACCATTTAGGACTCATAAGTTACCTACTCAATATGATTTTATTACCATTACTGAAGAAGAAAATTTCTTTGATTTCAAGAAAGAGTCCTATTGTAAGTCATTTGCGTTGGTCTCCACACACGCGGCCCTTGGTCACCAAAAGACAAAGACAACACGGATTTGTCATTTAACCATTACTGACGTTAGGACGTTACTTCAGCCATCTTGTCCCCAAGTAACCCTTTTCTTGATTCACTTTGCATTGATTCGTGTTTGATTCAAAGTCATCAAGGGGAACTCCAGATTGAAACGAAAATTGATGTAGTTGTCTGTTTAATAGTTCTGCTAGACTCGGTTCTCCACACTTTTTCCATTCGAAATGAATACATTTAACACTTGAAATGTTTTTTCACAACGTTCTTCAGTTTCCTGTTCCGCCTCTCACTAGTCTTGCGGTTTCATCTACATCTCTTCCGATTTCCTATAAAATTTGTATCCTCATTTTGCTGCTTTAACACTTTTGCTACCGTAGACACTGAGTTTTCCCACTTTATGATTTTTCGCTACTTTAGCCTGAGTTTTTCCAGTTCCATAAAGATCACATATTATTCGCTTGTGAATGTAGAGTCGGGTGCAAAAAGGTTTTTACCTGCTCCGTAGGAACCGAGCTTATTGGATGTTGATCGGTTGCAAAATCAGGTACTTTTGGATGGATGGATTTTCAGCCTGCATCTCCCCTTTTATCCAGGAGACTAGCTGTTTGGGATGAAAGGATGATGGTGAAATAGACAAACACAAACATTCATGCCCTCGGCGGGATTCGAACCCGCGACTCGCTGGTTACGAGAGCGGAAAGACCTGCGCCTCAACGATCTCAGCCACCGAGCCGGCTCAGGTACTTTTTACTGAGAGTCAAGGCAGATTAGACTGGACCTGTCCCTTCTACATGAAAATAGGGTAGCAGGTATACGCTTGGGATGTGCTAATCATATGCTCAACTATGACTTAAGTCTAAACTTTTTTGCACCAGACTGTACGTCCGTTTTCTACCCATGTTGCTCAGTCTGAGTTAAAAAGATATGTTATAAGCGATACTAATAATAATAAATCACTTGCAACATTTTTCTCACCTAATGGGGAAGAATTTATACCATTTTTCACAGAAGACACCAGATGGCGGATTGTACTACCTATCCTACGGCAGCCATTTTTAATGTTAACCTATGAGGAAAACGGCAAATTTAACTGAATTTTTTTAATTACGAGGGGAAAAAAAATCGATTTTTAAAGCTTTATTAAAATTCAAAAACAAATGAAAATTAATAAATGAAAGGTCTTAAGAGGATTTTTTTTTCCACGCCAAACCTCAGATGTTGATATTGTTTAAAAAATGAAATTAAAAGATGTTCAATAAATGAAAATTGTTAAAAAAAAAAAAAATTAGTTAAGTCCCAGATGGATTGTCTTAAGAAAATACGCATAAAAAATACTGATTTTTTGCTCAGCTACATAATACAATTATTCCATACAAATGTTTAGCCTGACATTTTTTAATTTTAGAAAGCCATAGCTATTACAAATTGTTAAATTTTCACTTCTGTTAAAATTTGTATTACACATTTACTTTAAAAATTCATTTCAATTAAAAATAAGAACTAGTGAAAATGTGATATATGTCAATAAAGAAGGTGACATATTTAATACTTTCAAAATCACCATTTTTATTAATTCGGAACTTTTTTGTTGCAGATTTCCCCATAGGTTAACATTAAAAATTGCTGCCTTAGAATGGATAGTAGAATCCACCGTCTGGTGTCTTCTGATGTATAAATTCTTCCCCATTGGACAGTTTTGGAAATTATTCTAATTTTTTGTCTCTATCGTGGAATTATTCTAATATTTGTCACCTTCAATTTGTTTAATGTAAATTTTAATTTTTGAATATATCAATATTCCTTTTGTGCATCATCCAGGGAAAGGTGTACTTACAATAGTTCGTGATTACTCTCCACTCAAATTTAACTTCTGAACGTAAAATCCCGTTATTCTAATTTTTTGGCAAGGACTTGTATATAATAAATACCCTTAGAATTCAGTTTTATTTTGACACAAGTAAGATGTCACCGAAAGAAATAAAACTTAATAGCTTAAACGTTGTTTTATAGACGAGCACTGAAATAAATAAGCGCGCAATTTTAAAACGACAAAGAAAGTAAATGCTTTTACTCTCATTGCCAATCAGATCTTTTTAAAACAATTACATCTAGAAGATTTTGTATGTGTATATATATATATAAATTATGCAAACCCGATTTATTGGAAACAATTCATGGGGATTTATTGATTTCTCGAGAAGACACCGACCGTTACGTAAATTTGCTTGGCAATTTAGAAGAATTGGAGAATAAGCAGTTGTTTAAGTGGCTCAGGTTTTCCGATTTCTAAGCTCCAGTGGAGCTCTTTTGTCACGTGATCCTACCACCAAAATATCAGGTTAATTGAGATGGTGAAGCACTACAACCGAATGCTACTTAAGTTAAATTAACGTTTCCTGGGATTAGCCATCTGTTTTGACTGCCATGGCTTTCCCTGCATTCGCCTACAGATTTCGGTCCTCCGCCAGCTTTGGTACCAAGGACAAATTGCTAGGAAACAATTATAACAATTTGTGTTGGCAGATCGTAAAACTGAACGAAACGACGTAGTCTTGCACTTATGGCCTAAAATTAATAGGCGCATTATTCTTTATTGTAACATTAGCATCCGGCGTGAGACTGAATAAGTAACAGTTTGTTTTTAACTTTTTAGAAAATTGTTTATTAAAATTAAAGTTTTTAAAGCTAAAATATCAGTTTATAAGAATCATAATGTTCTTATCATAACTTTCATCTTTCAGCTCTTCTTTCCAAATAAAAGTTTAAAAAGCTTTTAAATCAAATGTATTCTTATAAAATCAATATGTTCGAATCCATATTTTCTAAAATTTTTAGCCACACTGAAATCAATTTTTGCGCAGACCCGTGCCGATGCGGAGCTAACGAAAATCAATAGATTCTGTTCGCAACAACCTTTCAAGTTTCGATTTAACTTTTAGGGAGAGCGAGAGAGCAATTACAGTATGTCAAGTCATATTTGGCATGGAAAAGTAATTTGAATTGAACAAAGGGTGCGGGTGGAAAAGCACAACCAATTCCATTGAAAGAGTATCCTCCTTAACGTTCACTTGTTGTTGGCAGTAAAGCATCCGTGAAGCACAGTGACGAAACCGTCATCATAAACTTGGAGTGTATGGATGAGCACATTAAATGCGGTTTCGTATTGATTTTATTTCTAACCAAACCGAAACCCTCAATCTTTGAACAAGTGCCCACGAGTTTAAAGTAAATAGAGCAGCAAACAGCGATAGGCAAATATCAGCACAGAGAAGAAGCGAAGGAAACAGGAGTCCTAATCTGTTTGCTCTGAATCGGTAAATACAAAACTTGGTTAAGCATGTACACATAAAAAACACACATGACGCTGCTCCTACCTTTATTGAATTCACTCAGAACAAATAATACAGGTTTAATGTAAACATTCATTTCTGTGCAACTGCAAATATTTTAAACCGCTGTAATCCTGAGTGAGCACTGTATAAACATGTGAGATTAAAAAGTGACCCTCTTCATGCTTAGTGCTAATATTTGTATTCAATAATTAATTGAATTAAAAGAGATTCAACGATTGATTCAACAACGAGTTGAGCAATTTGGTAATGAAAAGGAATTAACAAACATGAAGCAAGATTATTGAAGCACGTTTAAACGTTTGAGACTTATCAAATGATATCAACAATTCCTTTTGAATTTCAAGAGTTTAAAGTATCATGCATCTCCTTTGCCTACTAGGGAACCTCACGGAGCGATAATAAAATTCCGAACCGAAAACAATATAGGTAATGCCCATATCGGATAATATATCGATTATAAAAATATTACGTGCCACGGTTCATACTTATTTCATAGGCATATCAAACACATAGGATATATAGGGAATTCCCGAAACAGTCGAATAACTTTAGAACAAAAAGGTACAAGAGTCATAAAAGTCAGATCTATCTATTGGAAAGTGCCCGTGCCCGATCGGATAAAGGTATTCCCAGTGCCTCTTGTGTAAACGCTGAGAAGTTACGAAAACTAATTTTTGAACCATGGTACACAGATAAAAAGTCGTAATCAAAAAGTCGTAGAGCATCACCGATTTAGTATTAATATAAATCTATTATTTGCATAAAGAAAACAAAAGCATATAACTAGTAAGACTGCAGAGAAAAGTCCACGTATGGGACATCTTCTGTACGTTGGAATATTCACGTATAGAAGAACAAACGCACGAAATCGCTCTTATTTAATATTAGTTACAATGGAAGATTGAATAAAATTAAATCAAACAACCACTAAATACAACTCCGACAATTCCCTCCCGCCCATACATCATTTTTTTTTTGTAATTCCTGGTACAAAATTTATTTTTTTTAAATTACAAGGTGAAACCCCTATCAAAGGAAAATCGAAGAGCTGACACAAAAGCCGCTTGATAGCCGCTCTTAAAACATGCCTATTGATAACATTTGATCTTGATTGATCAAATTGAAAATTTATTGAGTCTTTAATATTTATTCCAGTGATGAAACTCGACGCACCACCAGCACCAGCATATAATCTGAAATAATTTTGTAAGTTTTACTTTCCAAGGAAGGAATCCAAAAACTTCTAAATGTTGAGTTATTGAGGTTGTTGCAGGTGGGATTATGATTTTCCATCTGGCGTAACAGAGATGATGAGTCTTTCATCATTTGGCTTGTATAGGGGAAAATATCTTCGCATTGAATGATGGGTACAGCTGCCATTTTTTGAGGGCAAGAGGAAGGCAATCCTATACTGCTACTCATCGAAGTGCGCCGTTTTTGCCCGACTTGTTATTGTATAACGATGGTACCGAGTTGTTGCGTGTTTGGATGTATTGTATAACAATGGGATAAGTGTTCAGAGCCATGGCAGCCAATCGATATTCAATGTTTATGTTTTGATATTTCTCCCTATAAGAATCAAGGCGGAGGATTGTTTCATTTCCCACTTGCAGAAACTACCGAATGAGAGCTGCGAACCAATTTTTGAAAATTTCCTTGGTCACTTTTACTGAACCAGAGTTTTCAATTTGACTCTTGGACTTTGGACCTAATGTTCATCTTGCAGGACGACATCATGGGCGAAAGATGAGCACTCTGAATAACTACCTCGACATCTTTTTCTTCTTTGTTTCGAGCGTTCTGAAATGTTGAAATTTAGTGATTGTTTTGCTAAATTTTATTCAATTTTCCGTTGTGGCAAGTATTAAATAAGAGCGATTTCGTGCGTTTGTTGTTCTACAAGCGAATGTTCCAGCGTACGCTGTCCAAAGTCCTTTACATGGACTTTTCTTCCTCAATTTAAAAGTTTTTTTATGCAAAGAGTATATTTCTATTAATTCGATGACGCTCTACAAGTATGTAATTAGAACTTTTTCTCTATCATGGTTCAAAAGTTATTTTTCCTAACTTTTAGCGCTTACACTACGGGCGCTGGGGATACTTTTATTCAATCGGACTTTTATGACGCTAGCATCTTATGTTCTAAACATGCGCTATTAATTATTAAACATGAAAAAATTTCCGACCTGACATGCATCCTAAAACGTTGAAATTTCTAATTCTACAAGTAGAAATTTCATTCGCAGGCTTTCAGCAAACGAGCAAGTTTCTTCTCTAAATACACAGAAATTAATTAAAAATTATAACTCAAGGAAATGGATATGTACGACTGAGGCAGTGTATCTTCTGGAAAACTGATAACGTAGCGTGATAACTTTAAAAAAAGCTTTGGAATATCCTTCATTTACGCTATCTCTTCGTGGACGGGAAGAGTTAAGACTTGGAAGGGATGGAGAAGACAACGTATCTTGCATCATCTGTTTAAAGAGACACCCTACGACTTTAACGGCACTTCCAGATTCTTCCCCTGGCCCATATCTCTTCTCATCTTGACACGACGACGGAATTTCGTCTCGGGGCTCATTGGTACTCCTCAGGCGCCCAACCGAACCCCTTTATAACGATTCCTCTTACATTCCCCCAGAAACCATTCCGTTACCATTACGGTGGGCCAAAATTTCGAGAACATTTATTAAGGAGGGAAAAAACTTTACGGAGAGGGCTTTCTAGAAAAGAACCCTTCATTCCAATTGGCCGTAAATGACGCCCACGGATTTAAAAGGGCGCCGTAAAAAATAAAAGAAAAAAAAAAAAGAAAAAGCCTGCTTCTTCCAATATCCACAAAAAAAGTTCGTCTTTAAAGACAGACTTAAAGAGGCGACATCTGGTAACGTTTTTAGAGGAAATATCATATTAAAAATAAAAAAGGTTCAACAGGTTTCATCTTTAAAGATGAAGCATGCATAAAGAAAGGATTATATTTAGCTAAAAAGATCTTGAATACAATAAAAGCTTCAT
>JAHWFO010085653.1:0-10488 GCA_023313115.1 Rhysida immarginata
GTTTGCGGCATCCATATAACGTGGGCATATCGACGCAACTGAGATATCGCAATGCGGAGAAACAGCGGCTAAACATCTAAAGACTTCCTTATTGCGCTGCTGTGCACTCTGGCTAGTAGAGCAACACTTGCCACACCTCTCAGGGTAGCACCTCAGTCTTACCTACTCTGATTATCACCCCAGCCCCTTTACACATGGGTTTAAACCGATCTAGTGCATACCGAAGATTGGTGCGAGATGATCCAAGGAGAAAAAGATCGCCAGCAAACAGCAACCTCTCCTACCTCTCCAAACAGCGTATCTGAGCCCACACAGATACGCTCATTGCCTCGGCTGCTCCTGTCTATCCAGTGCATAAAGAAAATGATCAAGAGGAGCGACAGTACGCAGAGTATGAGGAGTTCAACACCCACAGTGAACGGTCTTGACTTAGTGCCATTTATCCGGGCCCACATCTTAGAAATTTCTTAGAGAAAAATGATAGCAACCAGTAATTGCCTTCCACTCCGTACTCTTGCAACACTCGCCAGAGCTTCTCCCGAGGAACTCTGTCATATGCTTTTACGAGGTCCACAAAGCAAGCGTAGACATTTTTTGCATACTCCCAGGATTTCTCAAAGATTTGCCTTAGGACAAACATGTGATCCGTTGTGCTGGCCAGATCGTAAAACATACTGCTCTCTCGAAAGTTTGATGTCTCATATTTCCCGACTTCTCTTCCTCAGACACTTAGCGTACACTTTCCTAGTAATGCTAAGCAAAGAGATGCCTCGAAAATTGTTGCAGTCTCTTCAATCTCCCTTCAATCACCACAGTTCCTGTCTGCCATTGCTTAGGGGCCTGGCAAGATATCCAGACCACTTGAAACAACTGAGTCAACCACAGGATACCATCCTGATTTAAGGCCTTTAACATCTCAGATTTAAAATTGGCCATCTGATTTACGCTTCAGTGATATTACCGTGACCATTCTCCGCTCCAAGGTACACCTCATGTGCCTCATTTTTGCTGTTAACCCTGGAAAGACCAATGGAAAAACATTACACTTAAGACCAGTGGTGTCTGGGAGGCACCAATATAATAAATTATTAAATAATTATTTTATTAATTGAATTAACTTTTATTAATGCTGTCGAATGGTTAAAGAACACAAAAAATATATTGATAAAATGGTTTTAACATTGTTCGAAAATGAAAGACAAAAAGATTAAATAACAACGGAACATACAGTGGACTACTAGTATTATGCAAAATTTAAAACCACTAACAAGGTCTCAGTCTTTCATAATAGAAGGCTTAAAAGTTATATTTTTCTTTTTTGGTGGTTTGGTTATTTGCAATTGTTAGATCCACAAACATTTTTTCTACAGCTGACACAAATTGTTTTCGTACACCTGTTTGCACTTCGTGGGCAAATGCAACATGGGGCTCGTTTAGTAGGTGGTTCAGGTGTCACCTCTTCACTGCTAACTGATGCTGGTGTGGCTGTATCGGTTTGGGTGAAACTTTGATTGAGACCAGCAAGTTCTTTTGCCATATGAATGATGTAAGTTCTTCTGCATTTGACTGCTTGTTTTTCCACAGGAACTGCCATTTTGTAGATGATATAGGCATTCAGCGCACTTATGTCTAACATGTTATAAAAAACTACCATAGGCCAGCGACGAGTCAGTCTTTTTATTGAGTAACCTCTTGTCATCTGGTCCATGGTGTCTACTCCACTCTTCGTTTTGTTGTAATATAAGATGGCTTCAGGTTTCTTCTTTGGTGAGCTGGATATATCAGGTTGATTGTGCATTGATGAAAGCAGAGTCACATTCTTTTGTTTCCTTGGACAATATGAAACTAACATGAATGATGCCTGAAAGCAAAACAAGCTTGACAAAGGTTCTCTTCCTTTTACTTCAGTTATTTCATGTGGAAGTTCGGGTTTGTGTCTTTTTATTGTTCCAACAAGGGTAATTTTTTGCTGCAATAATTCACGAGCCAGTGGAATGCTGGTGAACAAATTATCGCAAGTTACATTTCTTCCTGAATTTTCTAAGCCAGATATCAAATCCAAGTCTACTCTTTTCCCTTGATTGACTTCTCTTTCATTTTCCTTTCCACTGTAGATTTGTAAATTCCACACATAAGAATCTCACTCTCACACAATGCCCAGAATTTTATTCCGTAGCGTCCAGGCTTACTAGGAATGTATTGTTTGAAAGGGCATCTGCCTCTGAATGTAACAGGCTGTTCATCTACAGTCATACATTCCCCTGGTACGAATGATGTTTGAAGTTGCCTCTTTCAAACATTTCACTTATAGGTTGAAGTTTATGTTGTCGATTACGGCGTCTTTCAACAAAGTCGTCAAATCGTAAGCATCGTAGTAGTTGTTGAAAACGATTTCTTGGCATCATATCACGAAAGAGTTTTAGACCATCATCTAAGCTCCACATTTGTGTGATATTTTCGTTTTTTGATTTGTAAACCCCAATAAGCAGGAGAACTCCAACGAAACGAAAAAACTCTTCAGCTTTCAGTTCCTTCCATGTATCCTGGTGTTTCGACATTCCGTATTTATTAGTCCACTTACAGATCAATTCCACCAGTGGGCGAGTAAAGAAAAGAAGAAAGCTGCTGAGAATATTTGTTGCATCTCTCAGGGCTGTTTTCGATGGACCAAGCTTTTCTTTTATGATGTTGGCTGCTGATTGTCTGCCGATGTTCCTTGTTGGTGGATCTCCAAGCCATTTTTCTTTTTTATTTTTTGATAAATATTCTGAAGAGTTGCCTACCTCTATATGAGAAATTTATGTATGTTTATACATAATGTAAAAATAAACAACGTATATAATTTAATCTTATATTTATATCGATATAAGTACTGGTGTTCCTATACGTTCTATTTACGCATGGAAGTGCTTGT
This sequence comes from Rhysida immarginata, assembly GCA_023313115.1. Taxonomy (NCBI): domain Eukaryota; kingdom Metazoa; phylum Arthropoda; class Chilopoda; order Scolopendromorpha; family Scolopendridae; genus Rhysida; species Rhysida immarginata. Next base: position 2,915 of record JAHWFO010085653.1, read on the forward strand.
CACTACTAACCTAGTCATCACTTTTTGATGAGCTATCTTGGTCTTCAGCATCTTCATCATCAGAACTAGATTCTAAATCTCTGTCATCATCATCATCATCATCATGAATATTAGCAATATTCAGGTCATCTGTTTCACTTTCTTCAGTATCAACGTCATCATCATCATTGTCTTCTAAGTCTTCAGTAAGAATTTTACAAGGTCTTCATAAGGTAAACCTTTTCTTGCCATTGTATTACACTAACGTCTTTCACTTTCACCCTTGCAAAAACTAAAACTAAAACTTGCATGACGTTATATCATATCCGGTCAAAGCGAACTTTAATCTCTTAGCATTAAGCAGTGGTGCCTATGAGGCACCAAGGTATTTCCAGGGTTAACTGATTAAGAAGAGATGCAAACTGTTCCTTCCATATGCAATAAACTTGTCTCCATTTTCAAAAGCATTTCATAGGCACTCTTAATAGTTTGTGATGAAGAGACTTTTCCATGGAAGTGGCGTACGGTCTGCCAAAATATCTTGTTTGCCGAATTGTAGTCTGCCTCCAATTTCTCCCCAAATTTCTCCCAAGCCTTGGCTTTAGGTGATGATATTTTTTGCTGCTGCTTTTCACGTCTCAGTGTACGGCATTCGACTCGAAGGTGACTTATTTGCAAGCCATAGCAAAGAGGCTTTCTTCTTTGCCTTGATAGCTTCTTGGACTTCATCGTTCCATCATGCAGTCCTTTTCTCACTGCCCTGCGCCACACAAACCTGCTTACGACGACAGCACAATGCAGCCGAAGTTATCACCGGAGTTTAAGAAAACTGCCACTTTTCTTCAACAGTACCACGATCCGATCACTGGATAGTTCTTAGAAACTTGCAGACATGTTATCTCCAAAGGTTTCCCTTACATATCTATCCTCCAGTGCCTCCCATTTAATGCACCAAGACTGTCTGGACCTAGTATCTCGCTTGGTTGGCATGGATTTAGAGAATCGCAAAGTGCAGACAACAAGGTGGTGATCAGTTGATAGTTTGCCCCTCTCCTCACACGAGTAATCAACACTGATCGGAATAAACCAGCTGATACGATTACAAATCATTCATTCGGTGACTTCTGGTCTACTGCATTCTTGTACCAGGTATACTTATGGACATCCATGTGCTGGAAGAAGGTGTTCGTGACGGAAAATCCATTGTTACCACACAGAACATGAGTCAGTGGGCCATACGGAATAGGAGAAACCCGTTCCGAACTGGGGTGTTCATGCAAAAAATTCTAAATGACCCTGTTAGCCCGAAAGGGAATTAGGTTATTATTCCCAAACCCGGATGCGGAGATCGGATTCTCTTGGTCCAACAAGCACCTCCCATTCGCATTTAAATCAGGGTAACTATTCCTCCCAATCATGCTTTTCTACATTTGGTCATCAGTCGCCCACCAGGATGACATAATCTGCACTCAGTCTCCTGCTAAGAGCAGCATCAACTTCATCTAGAAAGAGTGTGTACTGTGTAACTGGATTTGGAGGATATGCAACAAACAGAGAAACCAACAACTGAGGTACATGAAGTGCACCTTGGTAGGAGAATATTCATGGTTGTATCACCGACGTAGAGATCAGATGGGCACAAACTGCAGGTAATGATGAAATCCGGTGATGTTAAAGGCCTTAAATCATGGTATTCTGTGGCTGACTTTTACGATCGTGTCTTTTACCATGGAACTCCCTGGAGATCCTCTATGGGGCTGCTGTCCCCGAGACCCTAACGGATAAGCGGGTTTGAAAAGTAAGTACGTATGGATGAACTCACTAATTTTGATCGAGTATTAAACAGCTTGAACTTGAGAATGAAAACAGAAAATAGAAATGTCATTCTATCTTTTGATAATTTCTCTGATCATGATACAGAAAGGAAGTTCACTAACGTTACCATTCAACATTTTCCAGCAGATACGACTTCAATGACTTAACCGTGATACCAAGGCTAATGGCAAGCATAAACGCTCACTACATAAATAACTTGATGAAACTTTTCATTGCACATTATTACGAAACAACTGAATTTGATGCATAATTTATTACATTAGAAAATTGTGTGTACTATTTTACTAAAGCATTGAACGATCTGTCAAAACAAACAATTAATAACTGTTTCAAAAAGGCTCTTTCATCATTTCATAATTCATAACTGCTTCATCAAGGCTAGATTTTTAGCTTTTCAGACGATAATATGTCTTGTGATGCGTTTGATGTCTATGTGAATTGTGGACTTTCATGCAATTTCAACGCCTTTAAAGAATATGTTACATAAGGTAATGATCTCCAAATAAGTGAGAGTCTAACAGAAAATGAAATTGTTAAAAGTGTACAAATTTTATCTGAAAAAAAATTGGATGATTCTGAAGAGGAGGAGGAAATCTTGGAAAAAGTGTCAAGTGCTGCTGCTTTGTCTGCTTTATCAATAGTTGAAAACTATGCAAGTTCAAACTGTTCAAAGATAATGGTGGTCTAGAATTAATTCGAAAATCAACAGATCTTTGGGTTGTTGTATTGTTGTTTCTAATATGAGAAATCGAGGCCTTACAATATATCATAGGTAGTTTCAAAAATAAATCCGGGAATAAATGGCCAAACTATTCAGTTTCTTCAAACTAACTATGATGTATTGTAAGGCCTCCATTTCTCATTAATTCGAAAATTAGACAATGTAATTTTAAAAATTCATGTTAATAGTTTAAAGCAAAATAAACTGAGTGAGTTTTCATTTTTTTTTAAATTAAATTTAGTGACATTGGTTCACTATCCCGAATTAGTGTGCTTTTCCTGCGGTTTTTAATAAATCATTAAAATGAGCGGGTTCTGTGGAGTTTTCATTGTAGTTTAAATTATTTTCAGGTCTATTTTAGTTATCATTTACTTTAATAAAAAGTTTTTACAATCGCTCATTTTCAAATAACTACACAGAAAAGGTTATCAATTAAATATAGTAAAATGAGAGGTTCTACTAAATTTTTGGCTTTTCACTTTTTAAATGTACTCAAGAGTTGCATATATTTCCATTTAGATTTGCGTCTCTCTCTCTCTCTCTCTCTCTCTTCCCTCTCTCTGTCACTCTTTCTCTTTCTCTCGCTCTCTCTCTTCCATTAGTCCACTCCGCCTTTCACCAATCCAGTTGGATGTCCTTGGCTTGAAGCCAATCGAATTGGAAGAGAAGATAAGGAGTGGTTTCTTGTGGTTGTAAGATAAGTAAACATTCTGAAGGACTGGATTTGAGAAGGCCTTGGTGGAATCGCATAAAAATCCGCTCAATAGAAGAGAAATAAATGTATGCGCGATAGCTTATAGAGAAGCACTAGTATTGGTTTGCCAAGGAAACTAAGTTTATAACTACTTCGGAATCTTGGCAAGATTGTTCTTCAAAAAAGCTAGAATTTCTAATCTTTATCATACACATCTTAGTTACATAAACTTTCTATTCGATTGTTTTTTTCTTTGACAGACGGTATTAAGCTTCTTAACTTCCAAATGAATGCCTGATATACAGTCTACTTCTAAAATACAAAGCTGACAGAGTACTTTCAATGAAGGATTTATTGCGGTTTTACATGAAAGGTTATTATGTGCATTCCATTTCCAAAAATCCGATGCCATTTTCTTATATGGAAGTCAATTTTGAAATGTGCAATGGACACTTCTATTTTAATGGTATTTTCAGATTGTACACAATATTTGAGAAATGTTTTATTCTTGGTGTTTTTTTCAAGTGATCAGAGACAGAGGCAGTGAAAGTGTGTTATGTTTGGATTTAAAACAAAGGCAAAAAATAGAAGTTGTTCATCATTACATTAGAAATTGTTCATCATCATTACAGAAGCCGATCAACAACACCTGAAGATATGCAGTGCAGGATCCAAGCTGCGTGAGATGCGTTGGAGGATGGAACGATACTGCTTTCAGAAAGGTCTCTGCAACATCGCTTGCAGATGTGCATAGACTAAGAGGGACATGTGTTTTATCATCTATATACAGGGTGAGTCAAAAGTCCTTAGACACCTTCATAATGCGAAACCTGAAGGGAAAAAGTGAAAAGTTATGGTGGCAACTAATGATAGGCGATGGGCCGCATCCTGGGGATGTATGTCGATCATGGCCCATCATCAGTTGCCATCATAACTTTTCACTTTTCCCCTATACGTTTCGCAATATGAAGGTGTCCAAGGAATTTTGACTCACCCTGTATTTAAGTTCCAAGGGTGATTCCTTCTACAGTCCCTTGGGGAAAGCTACTGCATCTCTAAACTTCATTTTGGTCTTAAACGAAAGATTTAAGTCTGTAGATTTGTCAAAGTTAGATTTTTTGTCCATAATTACTATTAACTAGCTGATATGTCCGGCGTTGCTCGGGCTGTTTGTTTGATGAAATTTTGCAATATCCGAATTTGAATATAAATGAATAATCCCTTAATAAAGTATATATTCACTCTGGTAAAACGAAAAGAATTTTTTAAAGTGCTCGTACTGGAATTTTGTATCCAATTGGGTTCACCCAGGAAAATTCGTCATTGCATCCTTAACATTTTAGAATATGAAAGAAAAGGCTATGAGTATTGAATTATTAATGTCTATATTAAAAAATACTTCGTAGATGGATTGAGGGTTGAGGAACTCTGTTTACAGCGTCATCAGCATCCCTGATCAACATGCAACCGTTTCAATAGAGTTGTATTCAGTCAGAGAGCGTGGAATCATGTCCTGAATGTAGTTGTTTATATTAACAGTATCAATATTAGCAGCAAAGATTGTCCTCTCACACAATCAGTTAAGATCTTTATAATTTTCTAACATGTTTAGATCAACTTTATCTATAACTTCTCTAAAGGAAGTTACTACATTACAAAAACCATATGAAAAATGAATTTCCTCCAGTTATTAGCTCATTTGGGAAAGTACCTTCACCTTTTCAGCAGTATCCAGAATTCATTTCCCGGGGGGGCTACGGGGGGCTGACCCAATCCTGCTTGTGGGGGGATCCCCCATGTAACAGATCTAGTTGACATGGTTGCCAATTTCGGGGAGGGTCTGCAGCCCCCTCAGCCCCCCTCCCCTTGGTACGGCCCTGCAGCAAAATTTTGATCAGCTCACGCTTAGAAGTTGTATTCTCTTATTTGTTTTAGAATAATTTCTTATATCTCTCCAAAGATTTTAATTAAAAAATAATAATATTTATTTATTTATTTATTTAGTATTTTATATAACATTATCCCCCTTAAAATGTGAATCATTAAGGCAAGCATCGTAGCTGAAAAAAAGATAGGCACAAGCAATGAAAAGTTACCTGATCTTTTTAGTCGAAGCAACCTTAATTGTTTCTAACAAACGAAAAAATACTGATTGTTAAATCCAAGATGGAAACAATGAAGATTACACTGTTGCTTGGACAAAGATAGTCATGCGAATTTTCAATGCCGGCCTGTCCGAAGCGAACGCTATCTAAACAAGCTATGGCACTGAATTTGTGACATCGTGCAAACAGATGGATTTTGTGACGTCATGTAAAAAAAAATAAAAAAACAAAGTAAGGATATTTAAAATCTAAAATGTAATGATTTATTAAAAAATTAAATGACCCATGTTTCGTCACCTGACAATTGGAGTGTTCTAAGTCCAATTTTTAATAAAATGAGTTTTGCCCATCACTAGGTTGTACTAGTGTATGCTCATCACCTAGTGTACTTGGAACACATGAATTCTTTATATAATCCACAATATAATGAGAATTTAAATGTTCTAACTTTTGAAATGCGAATTTCTTATTAGTTATATGTTTTAAGTCCACCAACAAATCACATGCCAGGAAACAGCCCATGTGATCACCTTTGAGGCAATGGCAGACCTACGTGAAGGAGGGAAGCTTTATCTGTAGGCGGGCAACTTTTTGCCTGTAACAATAAGAAAGAAGGTGACCACTCATACTGGTAAGTAATCTGTGATAATCACTAATCATGCTTGTTATAGTGAACTTAATTATTGTTGCATATATATGAAGCAATCCATATTGCTTTCCCCTCCGGTAAACAAAGTTGTGATTTAGAACAAATAAATTTTCACTGGAAATAACCAACTTTTGATGAAAAGACGCTGAGATTTTTTTTTTCTGATGAATTGTATTTTAAATAAAGGGGGATTTAAAAGTGAAGATAGTAACATTAGAGCATGTTAATGTAAGAATACAAAAAAAAAATTCAGTATTTTGTTTTTACAAATGGTATAATTGTAAAATCCTAATTCTTCTGTGATGTTAGAGTTTTAAAACATCCTGTTAAGTAAAACTTTTGGAAGCCTCTAAATTGAAATAGTCTCTAAATCTTTTTCGCCATTTTCATTCCAGTCATTTTCCTTCAAATATTATTAGGCCGCTTCCCCCTGATGATTGTGCTCCAGAGGAGCAATTGAGCAGATCTGTGCCAGATGAATCGTTATCAGATACTGTAGACATGTCTACAAGTGGTGAATCCACCATAAGCGATGAAGGTGAAATAGCAAGTGAATGCAAAGAAATTTCTCCAGAAAATATAGTTGAAGAAGTTGTGTATGACAATGTACATTTGCAGAATGAACCATCATCTAGTGCTAAATTAACGGAAAGGAAAAGAAGAAGAAATGAAGAAAGTTGGAAATCTAATGTCCGAAAGAAGAAGAGAGAACAGGGAGAGGAATATACATCTCAAACAGGCAAGAAAATGCGAGCTCGTTCCATTCAGGCTACAAACAAAAACTGTGAAGTTAAGTGCAGGTTTCAGTGTGGATCGAAAATAAGTCAAGTGGAGAGGAAAAACATTCACAATCACTTCTGGAAATTAAGTGACACAAAGAAAGGAATGTTCTACATGAAATTTGTGAAGAAAGAAGCAATACATCGTACCAGAGAAAGAAATGGAAAAGGAAACAAGAGACATGCCAGTTATAAGTTTTTCTTGGAAGCTAATGGTAGTGTTCACAATGTGTGTAAAACATTAGACATAAGTCATAGGAGAATCTACTATTTCTTCGAGCATATGTATAATGCAGAGACTGGATTACCTTACTCTCCACGCAAAGGACAGTTTCCAAAGAAGACAATCCCACATGATTCTCGTGAAGTGGTTCGCCAGCACATCAAATCCATTCCAAGGATTGAATCACACTATTGCAGGTCATCTACAAGCAAGGAATATTTTGAAGGTAATCTAAATATCACTAAATTGTATGAGATGTATTGCACACACAGTGAAGACAACAACCTGGTAGCAGTGAAGATTCACATTTACAGGGAAATATTTAATAAGGAGTTCAACATTGAATTTCAAAAGCCTAAGAAGGATCGTTGCAACAAGCGTGAATTTCAAAAAGTAAATTCAAATCAAACAGAAGAAGAAAAATTGGCTTACAGTCGTCACATTTTTGAAAAAGAGAAGACAAAACAGGATCGTGATAATGATAGGATGAACTCAAAGAATGAAGGTGCCACTTCAAAAACTGTTGTTATCTGCTTTGATTTAGAAAATGTAATTGGTTTACTCAGGGCGAATGTTTCAACCTTTTTT
>JAHWFO010085654.1:0-15055 GCA_023313115.1 Rhysida immarginata
AAACCAAGAATTTTCAAGTGACGACGACCCTTCCCTCAAAAAAGTTTTTAATTTGTATTTGTTTGATACACCCTGAATAAAAAAACTGCATTTTGCTACAATAAATCAATTAAAGAAAAACAGCAAAAATGTTTTGACGATTCAACCATTTAATGTTGTGTAGCTATGAACAAAGCAACTGGAAGCCTACTCATCCAACCATACAAATAAACTCATGTTTGTAAAAACTGCAACACCATCAAAGAATGACGAGACTGAGCTGCAATTTTCATCCAATGCAAATTCTAGTGTGTTATGCAAATGATTAAAATTTCAGAGTCACCACGCACGCGTGGCTCAGCAGCGCCCTCTGAACTGCTGCTGAAACAGTCTAAACGGAGGTGGGCTGTATCGGGACGTTGAAATTAGTCTATGGTTATATGCAAGTGGTAAACGTTAAGTGAGACGTAACGATATCTCTTCGACGAAAGAGGGTGACATTCAACAACTTAAGCACTTTGAACAGGAGAGAATCATCGGCCTTCGTGAAGGAGGCTTTTCCTATCGTGCAATAGCAGCTCGTGTGCAGCGTAACAGCAGCAGTGATGCGAGTTTGGAAGCAGTAGACCGATGAGAATCGGACGACTCGGAATTTCGGGCGTGGACACGCCATGATAGACATCTGGTTGACGGATCGCACAGCTTCCTCTAGACCGTTGGCAGCAAATTGTCCACTGCTACAGGTGCATCCCTGTCTGCTCGTTGATTCGTCGACGTCTGCTGCACCGTTGGCTGCATGCAAAGACTCCTTTATACAGGATCTCCCCCAGACCCAGCACCATCGACGCCTGCCGGTGCAATGGGCTGACGAACATCGAGACTGGCGTGCAGATTGTCAAGTGTTTTTTCTGATGAATCCTGGTTTAATCTGTGGTACTATGATGGCCGCATTCGTGTTAGACGCTATGCTGGTGAACGCTACCTTCCGGAGTGCATTACCGAAAATCATAGTGGACGAGCACCCGAAGTCTTTGCAGCAGAACACATACAGCTTCTTCCTTGGCCTGCTTATTCGTCGGATATGTAGCCTATCGAACATGTGTAAGATTTTGTTGGTCGGCATCTCGCACGTGACCTCGTCCTACAGGTTCTATCGAAGAAGTTTGCGCGAGCATACAAACAATATGGAATGCTCTTCCCGAGGCAGAGATTCAAAATCTATTTGATTCCATGCCACGTCGTATAGCAGCACTTTATGCAGCGCATACACCCAAATACTCATTTCGGACACTCAACATTGTTTTTTTCCTTTGAAACTACAATCATTCATTGGTACCAGGCGTTTGTGTAATATATTTCATTTAATTCTCATGATTCCTTCATGCTGTTGCAATTTTTATAAACAAGAGTTTATATGCCAAAAGCAAAATCACTTGGACACTGGAAAAATGTTACTACTGCAGCAGAGAGAGAGAGAGATGGCTGTCCAACAAAATCCCCAGTCTCCTTTCTCTCCCAATTAAGGAACAAACAACTCCCCCTTAAAAAACTCCTATACAAAATAATCCATCAAAGCAACAAGCGCCAGCATGCTTTTGTCAAGAAACTTTTTACTCCTCCCTCCATCCTTTACCACAAAGTCCATGTCCATTGTCCTGGATCTCATTCCTCCTTCCACAAATCATGTCCACTTTCCCCGAACTCTATGGAAGACGGAACTGGTTTCCTGAATCCGAAAGGGACAAGAACTCGAGCAGACCCATCTTTTTTCAGTCAGTCTATGCATTAATATATTAAAATCGGTCTGCTCCAATTCATAGACCAGCTTTCGAGCACAGAGTCTGTACAGCAGGCATGATGAGGAACTTCGCTCTGGTTCGTCCGTTGGGATCCAGCAAACAAAGTTCATCGTCTACGAGGTCGGGAAACAGGTGAGTGCTGCAAAGGGCTCGGTTTAAAAGATAAAGGAGTAAAATCCAGCGCGATTGGAAAATTTGTGGAATGGCTGCTATACCAAGCCGACGAGAAAGACAGGCCCCGGCGCGGAAATGTCACCTGATCATACTAGTCCAATTAACAACGTAACCTTCATTGTTACCATCTTGGATTTTAACAATCGATATTTTTCGCTTGTTGGAAACAGTGAAGGTTGGATTGTTGGCCGGACTACTATGATCAGATGACTTTTCCGCGCCGAGACAACACCTACACATAAAGCCTCATAACGGAAACGTCATACCTTGTTACATCATCTTTAGTGACCAACTCTAGGGCTTTTTATTGGTAGAAATAGGATTAAGAATGGTCGACTAACGATGATGTAACAATATATGACATCTCCGTTATCAGCCCTTTTGCCTTGTTTGTGTTGGCCGAGGCCTGTCTTTATCGTGGGCTTCCTGCTATACAAGGCCTACGAGACAACAAGACCTGGAAGCAAAAACGTCACCAGCCATCGCGTTGCTAGCAGCAATTTAACCTTCACTATCTCCATCTTGGATGTTAAACAGTCTGTTTTTCCGTTTGTTGAATACAATGAAGGTTGAATTGTTGCTAGCACCCAGTCGGTCAGATGCATTTTCGCTGCTAGGCCCTGTTATCTCGTTGGCCTCGCCTGCTATACGAGGCTAACGAGAAAGACCAACACCACTTCTACTTAAAGCCTGAGCCGAAGCCGACGCGATCTATACAAAGCCATGGCACTACGGCACTTGGCATTGTTGAAATTCCATCGGTTTTCGTTGAAATCCCAGGCCAAGTAAATAGAGTAGAATAAAATACATTAATGCCAAATCCCAGGTCATTTACTTTTTTAATAAATCATTTTACTTTAAATTTTAAATATCCTTATTTTCTTCTTAAATTTATTTTTGCAAGACGTCACAAAATCCATCTGTTTGCATCATGTCACAAAATCGGTGCCACGGCTTGATTATATCGCGTCGGCTTCGCCTGAGCACGCAAACGTCATAAATTGCTACACATAGCCCACGAGAACGACAGAAGGCCTGTGCACAGAAATGTCATACATTGTTACGTCATCATCAAACGGCCATATTCAAGGCTTATTATTGGTAGAAATACGATTAACAATAGCCGCTTTTGTGTGATGTAACAATAGATGACGTTTCTGTGCGCAGGCTTTCTGTCTAGATGGTGTTGCCCCGGCGCGGTAAAGTCTTCTGATCATAGTAGCCCGGCCAACAATCCAACTTTCATTGTTTCAACAAACGAAAAAATATCGATTGTTAAAATTCAAGATGGAAACAATAAAGGTTATATTGTTACTCGGACTAATATGGTCAGGTGACTTTGCAGCGCCGGGGCCTGTCTTTCTCGTGGGTTACGGTGCTACATCCGGTAGCGTATTGTTAATCATATTTCTACCAATAATAAGCCCGTAGGAGATGTAACAATGTATGATTTTTTCGTAACCAGGCTTTCTCTATACGCGATATTGGAAAGACGGGTTCCTGCTCTGAAAAGTCACCTGACAAATTTAGGTCTAGCAACAATGTAAACTTCATTGTTCCCATCTTGGATTTTAACATTCAGTGTTTTTTCGTATGTTGGAAACAATGAAGATTCGATCGTTGTTAGACCTATCTTGGTCAGCTGACTTTTCAGTGTTATTAGCCTCCGCTGCTATATGACAAAGACAGGCCAGGGCACTCAAAATTCACCCGACCGTAGGGGTCCGGTCAACAATCCATCCATCATTGTTTCCAACAAACAAAAAAACACTAATTGTTAAAATCCAAGATGGAGACAATGAAGGCTGACTCGTTGTCCGGACCCCGATGGTCAGGTGACTTTTGAGTGCCCTGACTTGTCTCTCGTTGGCCTCGCTGCTGTAGGAATGACGTCAAGAAAGCTAAAAAAGAATTCATGAACTAAGGAGACCCTGCAACAAATGAATTACCAACTGCAGCTTAACCTATACAATGTGGTAAGTACCTTCTTTTTTTATTATTGAAGACTTTAATGAATTTAAAATCGCAAGAAACATTTTCAAATTTGCATCTAGTCGAAATTTTGATGAGTATTATAATTCATTAGAGAAAGATGTTCATTCTAAAACGAGCACTCGTTTTGGGAAGTGACGAAGAAATTATTAGGGACGAGTTCTTGACGAAATAGCTGGGCAAAGCACATTAAAATAGATGAAGTGGTATCCCATTTCGAGTAATGATTCGTTTCTACCAAATCCAGAGAAGAGTACAAAATCCTTTTGAGAAATTAATTCTCCCTCCAATCTCTAAGGCGGAAATTATCAACTTAACAAAGCAGATCTCTGCGTCAATGGAATTCCAGATTAAATTTTTAAGGGATGCTTAACAGCAATTACAAAAATTATTCAATCTCTCACTTCAATCATGGGTTTATCCCGCCGAATGGAAATCGATCGATATAATTCCACTTTCACCTCGAGATCTTAGCTTACCCCGCAAAAATGTTCGAATCTTCTGTTGCTAGGTATTTAGCAGCATTTCTAGACCCATACTTACCGGAAGAACAACATGGCCTTAGAAAATACAGATCGACGATTACCAATTTGGCTTGTCTGATGCATTATTGAGTAAATCAAATGGAAAAGCGTAACCAAGTCGACGTTATTTACCTCGACTTCAGTAAGGCTTTTCACATTTGCACAAAATTAAATTAGTTGGTTTGGCGAATAATCTAATTAATTGGTTCGCTTCCCTATTGCTGGACAATTCTGAATAAGAACGGATACTACGTTAAATGTACAATACGTAGTGGAGTCCCTCTCGGCCCTGTCCTTTTCAACTTATTTATGGCGGAGATATTTTCTCATAAGAGAATTAGGCAAGTTAACTATTTTCTTTATGCGGATCATCTGAAACTTTATTGGGGAGATTGTCGGAAATTATCGCAAGCTATAGACGCTATTTCTTCTTGCTCGGCGATTCTTGTTAAATCCCCTAAAATCTTGCTATGTAACCTGTTCTCATACAGTAACAGATTTTGAATTTAATTACAGAATAAACGACAACCAAATTCAACGTCAAGATATGATAAAAGATTTAGGAGTCACTTTTAACTAAAAATTAAATTTTACTAATCATCTTGGAAATGTAATAATGTAAATTAGTAGGAGAATAGGGATAATGAAACGACTCGCAAATAACAATACTTTCTTACTTTTCTATAATAATAATACCAAAATTTCTTTATGCTTCCTGGATTTGGTGCTCCTATAATAACCAATTATTTGAGTATTTGGAGACCAAACTACGGAATTTTAGTTCTTTTATAAATCGTTAGAATTCTTCTTTTAACCTTCATCAAATCATAAACATATTTAACACTCTAATTAAAATTATTAATGGACAAATTTGGGTTCGCATCCCAAACTCCAAATGAAACTAGCAGACCTTGCTATTTACTGGACAAAAGCTTACTAATTTAATTCATTTGGATCCTAACTGCTTTTAAACTAAAAGATATTTTAACTAAGACTTTTTCTATGATAGGCCTATTCGTCTCTTTAGTTAAATATTTTTAATTGTCCTCTTTTTTATTTATTAATGTCAGCACACCAAAAGGTGTATAATTGTATGATAAAAATCAATAAACAATAGCGAGTTTACCAGAAAATCTGCACAATTGGTGGCGTCAGTATAAAACCAAATTAGTTGTTTTCTAAAATGATAACACTAACGATATTGCACATGCGATAGCTTTACATTCAAGACCAAGACAACGCAAATCGAACGGGAGATCATTCCAATATTTGACAGCATTGTAAGGGAAATGCTGGTCACGAAAATTTGATGTCACATGCGGTACCAGAATTTTCCCCATCAAATTTTCTTACCATGTTTTTCTGTAATACACAGCCACGATCGTATAAACGCAGCGGGGTGGTTTTCACTACGCATCCAATCTGCCTATTCTGCGACCATGCCACTTTTCCGGATTGTCTCTATAGTCGCTATTTTATACATTGACCAACTTCTTGTTATCGATTCATACTTAGTTACTCCAAAACCTGTTCGGATCATCTTATTATAAGCAACTGGAATTCCTTGTCAATTCATTTTTTTGAGCTTCCTCAAAAGATAACACTGTAATGTAATATTGGCCTTATAACAGCATGGATTAGTCTAGCCATTTCATAATAACAAAGATATGGGCGAATGCGTTTTATCAAGTATTGCAAATTAACTAGACTCAAGTTACCAAAGTTCATCCTCGTATCAAACGTTATTCCCAAAACCTTAATGGTGTCTTGGGTTGGGCTTTTCCTAAAGGCAAGAAACTGTTTTGTTTTCTCTCTGTTCAGAGACAGTCCTCTGCAGCTATACCAGGTTCCTAGATAACTTCTATCTTGTTCAATCTCTTGATCTTGGCTGTAATAAGAGTCATATAAAAAATTATTATCGTCGACATAGCTTACAATCTGGAAATTAAATCTGTGGTTCTAAACAGATGCCGTTGCAACAGCACATATAAGCGGGCCCAATCCAGAGCCTTGTACAATACCTCGCAATCAATCTTTTATTATCGGCGGCGACGACTGTATTGGATTACTACGCTTATTGATCTATATAATCTTTGACCAGATCTATATAGGGGTAGGTTACTCCCAAGTCCTCTTGTAATTGTGCCCTCGAAATGGTATCAAATGCTTTAGATATATCAGTCTGGGCAATCATAAAACACTGGCCAAGATCCAAAGAGTCAATCGCATTAATTGGTATCCACTGTGCCTTTCGTTGAGGACGACTCCCAAATTGTTGTGCAGGTATTTTTTGCCAGAAGTAATCAATCAAATCAGAAAATATTATTTTCTCCACTATTTTTTAAAGGAGATAAAGCAATTATCGGTTTAGAGTTTGTAATTTCTTCACGACTCCCCCGATTTATATAACAGTACAATTGTGGATTGCTTCAGACTTTTAGGAAATCTTTTCTGTCATATAATTTTAACACACATTAGGGGAATTTTATTTAGTCCAAATAAATCAAGATGTATATTTTATATTCTATTCTCATCACTCTCCATGCACACCATCAGTGAGTAAGTACCAGGGCCAGTATCACTTAATCAACTAAGCAATTAAATTAGTTAGGGGACATTGGAATGTAATCACATAATCTCAACTATCTTGAACCAATCATAGTCAAAGCTGCTTAAAACCACATATGCAAATCAATGGGGGAGGGAGGACTCTTCCTTCATATTTCTGCAGAGAATAATCATTGCGGATCTTGTCAAACAAACAAACAGAGCACAAAATGTTATCAACCCGATGCTCTTCTACAGATCTGAGAACTGAGAGCAAAAAAGGCCAAAAATACATAAAAGCAGACAACTTCAATCAACGTGGCCCAGCGAATGTTTCTGCTAGCCCCCTCGCTACAGCCGACTGAACTGTGTATTGAACAAAGCAGTCGATGTGCTCACAGGTTATACACTCACGCTGCAGTTCTCAAGTCTAACAGTCACACAGTCTCTTCCAACTACTGCAAAAAACTCACTTGAAAATCCACCTAAAAACACCTTCTCAACCCAAAAGAAACAGGAATATCAAGCTGTGCTGAAGTCAAATAATATCACTCCTCAATTCACAGACTCCTCCACTAGAAAAGGAGACTCCCTATTCACCAGCTAATGAAATGAGGCATCCAATTCTGCATATTGACTTCTTGAGGAACCGGCAAAATGCCTGGACTATGGACCTGTACACAAAGTTCTGTCTAACATGTCGGCAACAAACACTTCCACTACATGATTAAAGGAGTTAGGACACCTGTTGCTCTACCGTAAAGCCGCAAAAAGCTTCAATCAGTAGTGTGTAGGACCACCCCGAGCTGCTATCACTGCCTCCACCCTACATGGCATACTGCCCCAAGTTTACAGTATGTATCCACAGGTACTGATCTCTATTCCTCGAAGAGTGACGAGATCAGTTTCTGGACAGATGTAGGGCGAACCATCCTGGATATCACACGTCGTTCCAATTCGTCCCAAATATGTTCGATGAGGTTGAGATCAGGACTCTGGGCGGGCCAATCCAGTTCTTCAACCCGCATCTCGTCAAACCATTCAGATATGGACCAATAAGGCGAATTGTCGTGCTGGAAGAGGAACGGCCCGTCACCGAAGTGTTCCCAAAGCGCTGGAAGTGCCCTGTTAGCCAGAATGGTTCTGTGGTCATCAGCATTGACGTTTCCGTCCACCTTGATGTGCGGGCCCAGTCCAGTCCCACAATTACAGTAGGTGTTCACAGGGGTGTCCTAACTCCTTTGATCATGTAATGTATGTTACGATGATGTTGGGTCAGGGCTACAAATTATATATGGTGTGTCCAAATGAGAGAAGACTTTCACTGTAGCGCCGTTGTATCTAAACGAAGTTGCTTGTCGATAGATGTAGCGTCATCTTGACTCCCAACGTGCCAAAACAGCTCACTCTGCCAAGAAGGCTGCAAAAGAGATGCTCAGTTTCTTTTTCGACGAAGAAGGACCCACACTCTTCGACTGGCTAGAACGGGTTGAAACAGGTAACGCTGAACCGTACTCAACACGTTGCTGAAGCCGAAACGGCCCATCGAAAAAAAGCGCAGAGAGCAGCTCTCGAAATGGATAGCGCTGCTCCAAGACAACGCTAAGCCACTTGTGGCCAAGAAGACCCTCCCACCTGCTGGAAATATTTCGATGGGAAAACCTCAAACATCTCCCCAAGTGAATCCCATATTTGCGGTCCCTTAGGTCATTGGTTCACCTGCGTCAAAGAAGTGCAAAACACTGTAAAAAGAGGATCCGTATGCAACCCACGAGTTTCAACACTGAAGCCAGCATTCGATTCTTACGCTCTGAGATCAGTGCAACGTTATCAAAGGCAATTATGTGTAGGCGTCATGTTACACGTTAACTGTATGTCATATATTCTCTACTTTAAATAATCCTTAGATATATCCGTAGTCTACTTTTCATTTGGGCACATCTTATAGTAACACCTAGTGCACTTCTTGACAATAGAGCTATTTTCGGCCTTGTGTCCTGTGCAATCCACTAATCCCGACTTACTAGACAACTGCATCAACGCAGCAAGAAGTATACACAGTCCGCAATTTCCTTCACATTGTTCTGGCACGATAACATTGTTTAACAACATCGGTCGAGAAGGTCCTATATACCGTGGCCTTTCAAAAACTTTCCATACCTGACCCTACCAGATTTCTTTCATACAGCCAAAGCGCCGCAGACCTAGGCAATATAAAGAACAAAACCAATACACCCAAAACATGTTTCTCGAAGCGTAATGTTGAAGATGCTAGAAAACCACGTGGAAAGGAAACAATACTCACCAGATATGAACTTTGACATCACGTTATACATGATCAAAGTAATTTATGTTTTCTATTTTAGTGGATACTCAAACTAACACAATAAAAAATTTCACATCCATTTTCCTTTATTACATTGCTTGACAATTGCTAAGGAACAACAACATTTTTGTCAATAAAGATTGCTCTAACCAAGCCCTAAGGTCATGTAAATAGCGGTTCGCTTTCATGGCCGCAGTGGCGCAATTGGTTAGCGCGTTGGCGGTCCGAGCCAAAGGTTCCTGGTTCGATTCCGGGCTGCGGAATTTTCTTTCCTATTTTTCATCATTAATTTGAATATTCTGAGGTAAGGCGTACTATCAAACGCTCAGTGATCATCTAATGATTTATTCAATAAAGATTGTTTACGCCGCAATTGTAACATTGTTTGCAACGGAGTTCTCAACAATGACTGACGACTATGTCTCGCGTCCGGTTTGTTTAAAAACAATATACTATTGTCATTGTTGTCATGGATCTTGCTTTGGACAACAGTTTTGTTTTTTTTTTTTGATATGTTCTCGCTATATCGTCTAGATTTCCGCCACCTTGCGTTTTTTTTTTGCCGCCGTAGCTTCGCCACGGCTGAGGTACCTCTCCGTGGCAAACCATCCTCATGAGATCCAAGCATCGCATCAACTTCACCTATGTATTCCGCAGCTGCTTTGAAGACACATTCACGTCGTCCCGCCCGCTCTGAACTGGATGGTAAGTATTACCATCTTCTTCAACTTTGATACAATAACTGATAAGTCACATTGGCTTTACGCTGCCCGCGGCTCCATGAACTATTGGTCCTTCGAGCCGGATATAGAATTGAATTCGTTTGGAGCCATTTTTAATTTAACATGGCAGAAGCAACCAAAATCAAACTTTTTAAGGCAAGAATCGAACGTATAATGCATGACCTTGACGGGCTGAACAAACTTGCATGTAATCTACAGGATTCTTCTGCCACCGTAGTGACTAGATCCCAGGTAAAATTTCTGTCATTAGCTCCAGAGGTTGATCACTGGAAAATTCAATTATCGACTCTTCTGGATGAATGAAATCTTTTAGAGCTAACGTTAGACTCGAACTTTGATCCAAATTATTCCGAAGAA
The DNA here is from genome assembly GCA_023313115.1 of Rhysida immarginata. Taxonomy (NCBI): domain Eukaryota; kingdom Metazoa; phylum Arthropoda; class Chilopoda; order Scolopendromorpha; family Scolopendridae; genus Rhysida; species Rhysida immarginata. The sequence goes on from JAHWFO010085654.1 coordinate 10,442, forward strand.
ACCATCGGCAATGAAATGTTCGGTCGAATTAAAAGGATCCAAAAGCGCTTGGAAAGCGTTAATCAACCGCACATTCCTGCAACTACGGGAGCGCAACATTCAAGGATAAAGTTGCCATCCATAGTCATTCCAGAATTTGACGGGAGTTTTGAATCCTGGGCGCTTTTCTATGAATCCTTCAAACAAAATATTCTTACTAACTCTCAGCTGACCGATGCGGATAGAATCCACTATTTAGTTGGGAAACTGTCAGGCAAAGCTTTGTCCATTTTTGCGGGCACCATACCAAATGAAACTAACTACAATTCAATTTGGGACGCCCTCGTCGCCAAGTACCAAGATAAGCATAGCTTAGGAGTTCATTACATTTCCCTGATGTGGAATATTAAATCTATACGTAGTCCAACTTCTCAGACATTGGCTGCATTTATAGAGCGGCACGCCGCAGCTGTTGCAGCTTTAAAGCAACTCCAGTTCGAAGATTTAGCAGACTTTATAGTGCTTTACTCAGCATTAAGAAAAATCGATAACGAAACCTTTATCCAGTTTGAAATGTCTGTGCGTGAGAAGAGCATTTTAGTGTATGCAGATTTTCTTAAATTCATAAAAGATAGAGTGAAGGTGCTTGAGCGGACTACATGCTCTAATTCTTCTTCGGCTGACCAGTCTAGGCAAGTGCGTGGAAAGAAAGAAAGCTCGAGAGTGCTTCATGTTTTTATTAATACTGATTCTTCGAAGAAGGCTAAAAAATGCATTTTTTGTCACAATGCGGACCATACTAATTTATATGCTTGTTCAGCGTTTAAGGACTTGCCTGCAAATTCCAGATTTTCCTTTGCTCGAAAAAATGGATTGTGTACAAACTGTTTAAGCCCAAGGCACACCTTTAAAGCGTGCCGATCAGTTCACCGTTGTAAACAATGAAATGCAGGCATCATTCTTTATTGCATTTCGATAACTCCCCAAATAAGTCAGAGCAAGTTCAAGCTCCATGTCATTCTCCAATGGGCCCGTCTAAGGCTAATCAGGCATCAACCTCGAATGCTGCTTCTGTTGATATTAACGCTTCGGCGGTGTCGCTTTGTAACACTATCACGGAATGTTTCAATGCTTCTTCAGAAGTGTCTACAACTATACTGCTAGCCACGGCTTGCGTATTTGTCAATGATTCACATGGGCGGCAGCATAAGATGCGCTGCCTCTTAGATAGCGGTTCACAGAACCATTTAATCTCTCTAAGTTGCTGTAAAAGGTTGAAACTCTCTCTATTGACTTCTACGAATACTATGTTGAGAGGAATAGGCGAAACCCAAAAGGCAATCTTGGGACGGGTTCATTTGAAAATTAAGTCAAGAGTCAATGACAATCAATTCGGCATTGAACCATTGGTTATTCCACGGATTTCCGAGGAGCTTCCTACCGTGGATGTTAATCCTCACCGTCTCTCGTATCTAAGACATTTACCGTTAGCTGATCCCCTTTGGAATACCCCGGGTAGTATAGATTTCATATTAGGCGCACAGTTGTTTGCCCAACTGCTTTTACCCTGTTAGTTACAGTACCTTCCCACAGCAATGGGAACTCTATTGGGTTATGTTTTAATGGGCAATTGCTCGAAGTGAGACATCGCTTTCGTTCTTTTTAACTACGGAAACCCCGGTTAATAAGTTATTAACAAAATTCTGGGAATTAGAGGAACTCCCTGAGTCTAAATCTTTAAGTCCCGCTGACGCTTGTTGCGAAGAAATTTATGTAGCAACAACCACTCGTGAAGAAAGTGGCAGATATGTTGTCTCTCTGCCTTTTAAGGAGAGTCCATCTAGGCTAGGAAATTCGCGAACAATGGCCGAGCGCAGATTACGCAATTTGGAAAGAAGATTTGAGTCCGATGAAACTGTGGATGAGCGTTACAATGAAATCGTTAAAACATAAATTGACAAGGGCTACCTTTCTTCTGTGCCAGATAGTAATACTGGTTATTTTATACCTCATCACCCTGTAGTAAGAGAAGATAAGTTGACGACTAAAGTACGCATTGTGCACCATGCCAGTGCTAAAACTGATTCTACGTTATCCCTTAATGACATCTTGTATGCGGGACAAAACTTGCAGTCTGATTTGTTTATGCTTCTGTTGAACTTTCGTTTATTTCATATCGCATTTTGCGCAGATTTGAAAGAAATGTATTTGCAGATTAGCGTCGCAGAAGAGCATCGAAAATTTCAAAAAATATTTTATCGTTTCCCTAAGTCTGCCCCGGTCTCTGCATATCAATTTAATCGCGTCTGCTTTGGTATGAGGTCAAGTCCCTATCTTGCTATGGGCACAATAAACCAACTGGCCATGGATGAGGAAAATAATTATCCTCTTGCGTCAAAAATTATCCGTCAACGATTATATATGGACCCATTTGGTTGATAGTCTTGCGACGCTGGACGTGGAGAAAATTAGTGCGGATCAGTTGATTTCCCTCTTTAAGACAGGCGGATTTGACTTAAGTCAAATGGTCGTCAATCTCTTCTGATTTGTTAGCTCACATACCCTCGTCACATCGCCTGTCAGTTAGTATAGCTTTTTCATATGATAATGGGGTGCTGAAAATTTCGGGCATGCATTGGGACCCTAAGTCAGATGTTTTCTTTTTCAAAGTCTTGCCTTTTTCCTTGATTTGCACAAAACGCAATATATTGTCTACGGTCGCTCGATTATTTGACATTTTAGGTCTAGTAGCCCCAGTGATACTTTACGCGAAGCTTCTTGTTCAAGCTCTGTGGCTGGCAAAGGTAGGATGGGACGCTCCTCCTCCCGCTTCTATTGCATTAAAGTGGCATACTTTTCAAGATGAATTTAGCAAGTTATCAGAACTACGCATACCTCGTCACTTGGGGGTTGTAGAAAAATCTTCTATTAGATTGTTGGGTTTCTCGGATGCAAGCGAAAGGGCTTACGGAGCGGTTGTGTACATGCACGTGACCGATTCATATGGAAGCATCACTTGCCATATATTATCTGCGCAAACTCTAGAGTAGCACCGCTGAAAACTGTTTCTATACCCAGACTTGAACTATGTGCTGGAGGAAGCTGCTAAGAATAATAGTTTGTCTTTAGGTTTATAAGAAAATTGCCTAAGGCAAGATTTATATCCTCCGCTGATCTATCTATAGCAGAATTAGAATTACTTAAAGCACTTCAGACGGTGCACTTTCGACAAGACCTGCATTTAATTCAGAATAATAAATTTCCTTCTCGCTCCATTCGGAATCTATGTCCGTTCGTTCATGATACTCTCATCCGAGTTGGTGGCCGATTAGTTAACGCTAATCTTCCGTTTGCTATGTGCCATCCTATTCTATTGCCTAAGAAGGATCATATAGCCGATATTATTGTCGATCTTTTCATGCAGAACATTGCCATACAAGCCCTCAGTTACTGCTTTCTATACTGCGGCGGCGCTACTGGATTGTCGCTGCAGGCTCGACAGTACGTCATAGGATTCATCTTTGTCGACCTTGCTTTCGTGCACGGCCGTCGACTATATTTCCCCAAACAGGGGATCTTCCTACATGTCGGATTCAGGAAGCAACCGCATTTGCCCACACAGGCACTGACGATGCAGGTCCAATTCCTATTGTTCTTACAAGGCATCGTGGTATTCGCCGTCAAAAGGCTTACCTATGTCTTTTTGTTTGTCTGGTGACTAAAGCGGTGCACGTTGAGGTGGCTTCAGACTTATCGACAAGCACATTTTTGGCCGCTTTGAAGCGCTTCATTGCAAGACGGGGCCCTATAACATGTTTATACTCCGACAGTGGAACTAATTTTATCGGTGCCAAGGCTAAATTGGATGATATACACGCCTTTTTAATGAAAAATTATGAGCCGATCTTCGCGCAACATATTGCAGAACAACGTATTGATTGGAAGTTTATTCCACCAGGGGCACCTCATTTTGGGGGTATTTGGGAATCTCACATTAAAGGGTTTAAAACACATTTAAATAGAATCATTGGTACTCAACTCTTAATCTATGAGGAGCTAACTATGGTGCTCACTCAAATAGAAGCAATTTTAAATTCTCGACCCTTATATCCGATAAGCTCAGATCCTTCCGACATGAGTGCTCTAACACCCGCGCATTTTTTCATGGCGGTACCGTTGCAATATTTACCAGATGTTGATATAACTAATGAACATAACAGGTTGTTAGAACGGCGAACCTTCCTTAATCACGTAGTGCGTTCCTTTTGGAGTAGGTGGCGGAATGAATATCTGCATAATCTGCAGATTAGACAAAAATGGAACACTCCATCTAATCCAGTAAAGGTAGGCAGAGTTGTTCTTGTTAATCAAGAAAATTTACCGCCTCTCAGCTGGCCATTGCGCATAATTGAAGAAGTCTTCCCAGGGAAGGATGGAGTTGTCCGTGTGGTAAACGTACGGATAAAAAACACCGTTTTCAAACGCCCAGTAGTCAAGCTATCGCCTCTGCCGCTGCACTAATTTGCGTTAAGCTTTTCGATTTGTTTATGTTTGCTATTCGTTTTGTTCTTTTTGTTCTTGGTCTTTTGCTTTTTTCCTTTTTTACATATTGAAAGCCAACCCTTTCAAGCCGGG
>JAHWFO010085655.1:0-12512 GCA_023313115.1 Rhysida immarginata
CAAGCTTTCCTCGCATTGCACAACACCTCCCACCCCGGCGTGCGTGCCACGAGACTTCTCGTACGTGAACGTTTCGTCTGGCCCAGCATGCTCAAGGATGTGACAAAATGGACCCGAGCCTGTGTCGACTGCCAGCGGAACAAAGTACACCGCCACACCCGTACCCCAATCCAGCAGTTCCCTATTCCAACCGGCCGTTTTCAACACGTCCACCTCGACCTGGTGGGCCCGCTTCCCCCCTCCGAGGGCTGCCACTACCTGTTGACCTGCGTGGATCGCTTCACACGCTGGCCGGAGGCCACACCAATAAGTGACATCAGTGCCCAAGCAGTGGCGCGAGCATTCACATCCACGTGGATCGCTCGTTTCGGCGTTCCCCACACAATCACCACAGACCAGGGACGCCAGTTTCAGAGCCACCTCTTCGCAAGCCTCAGAACCATGCTGGGCGTCAGCCATGTACGCACCACTCCCTACCACCCAGCATCCAACGGACTCGTCGAACGCTTCCACCGTTCATTGAAGCAAGCACTAAGATGCCACCGCCACCAGTGGACCGAGGCCCTCCCCCTGGTCCTACTGGGAATCCGATCCTCAATCAAAGAGGATTTGAACACCACCTCAGCCGAGATGGTGTATGGGCAAACGCTCCGCCTCCCCGGAGAATTCTTCCAACCACCCACCACATCGCCTGTCAGCCCACCTGATTTTCCCCAGGCCCTGAGGCGCACCATGGAACACCTACGCCCGATACCGACCTCCGCACACTCTCAACCGAGATGCTTCACCCACCCGGCACTGGAACACTGCTCTCACGTGTTCGTGCGCAACGACTCGGTCAAACCTTCCCTGACCCCACCATACGACGGCCCCTACAAGGTGTTACAGAGATCTTCCAAACTCATCACAATAGACATCAACGGACGTAAATCAACCGTCAACGTCGACCGGACCAAGCCTGCCTTCCTGTTAGCAAATCCAGATGACATCACCACCGCACCAAGAACTGCAACGCCACCACCGCAAACACCCACCCCGCCAGCGAGTACACCAGTCACCACCCGGTCAGGAAGACAGGTCCGGTTCAACCCGAAGTACTTGTAGCAGTTCGTACCGTCCGGTACTCGGGAGGGGAGTACTGTGGCGATCCTCTACTTCGACAGAAGCCGCCACCAGACGGCGCTGCCACTATCTCGCAGCCGCGAGACCACAACGAGATATTCCGTGGCAGTAGACGGAGACCGGCATAGACAACACACTTCACTTCACTTCGCTTCTGGACTCCACGCTGCACAGGTCGAGCTCTCCTTCTCCCACGTCTCCACGCCGTCTACACACGATGCCACGTGACAACGCGTAATGGACTTGCGAACTTTCGCGTAGAATTCCTGTAAATTGGTAATTATGTATATAATTGTATATAGTTAAATTAAAAACCAGTTATTTACACCAAAAGCCTTCTGATCATTTAAACAACGAAATGTGGCGGTCACGTGTCGTATTCCACACGCAATACGATGCGGCCCCCACACAGACCATACTCCTCTATGGCATGCCTGCGTGGGCGACTATCTGTAAAACCAGATGGAGTGAACTACAGTTATTCCAGAATGTTACCCTGAGGACCATTGCCCAGCTGGACAGAAGGATGGTGAAAAACCAATCCATCCACATGGATTTAAACATGGCCCATATCGGAAAGTTTATACAGGATCTCCTTTTAATTATGATACAGAAGATGAAGACTCACGACAATAAGCTTGTGAAAGGGATTCTGAAGAACTCAATGAATATGAACTGGCATACGAAGTATCGTAAACCGAGTCACGTTCTTGACATCAATTTTGAAGGTATTAGCAACGTCTCTTTCCCAGACTACTGGAAGATGTGATAATCTTCTTTTTCCTTGTATTTTTTATTTCGTTTGTATTTTGTTTCTGACAATCGTCAATCTTATTTTCTTTTTTGTATAATATGGAAGACCGCTTGGGTTGGTTAGGCTTCTTGACTACCTCAGTGTACATGTATTTCATTTGGAGTTTATTCTGGTTGGATGAGCTTTGTGAAAGCGCTGCTTTCGTCCCATCCTAACAAATGTACACTTCACTGTTCGATTGTCGATTGTCGATATGAAAAAAGTACTACGCGAATAATAACTGATTAATTTGCATAATTAATTTTATTATAAAATTCTAAATTTGGATAAAGTTCCCAAAACCTTACACTTTTACGGTTTGTACCGAACGTGGCCGTCATCTTGAAATCGGCCGTCTTGAATCTAAGTCAAGTTTTTTAAATGGAAAGGGGTTCGTGTGATATATCAAATAACATCAGCATTTTCTGACAATTTCATTCCTGTAAACAGATTTGAAGCAGCAGTTATGGTTCAAAAGTTACAACACATTTTGCTTCCTTTTGTGCAGGTAACTGAAGATGGCTTTGACCACGGAGGAGAGAATTAGGGTCATTTTGATGTCTGGAGAATGAAGTTTTCGTGTCATAGTGTCACGGCTATTCTTATGCTGGACTTGGGTCAATGACCTGTACCCTCGCCCACCCAGAGATTAGCATAAGTCAAGGACAGAGAAGGGAGGAAGCGGGTATATAATTTGAAACATGTTTAATTGCACACAATAAAAGTTTCTTACAATCTGTTAAGTATTTAAAGTAAAAAGTTCATATCATTAAATGGTTGGCACGATTGTCTTCTAGCCTCGAGGAGGCTGCACTCATTTGGTTGACCGCTGGCAATGAAGACCATATACAACTTATCCATGTAGTAGATTGTATCCTTCGATTAAGGTAGGTTCGGTATCCTGTCACCGCTGATGCAGAACACGGTGACCCAATCGGGTTTGGGAGCTTGAGTCCGGCAGCTAGGATATAGGGAAAAGAAAAGAACTATATTAGTTAAGTGTTAACTTCGCACCCCGCGGAGTTTTTTCACCTCGCGGGTCAACAGTCTTCGATAGTGAGGACGCTCGGCTCCTGGTGCGAAATTCTCCTTATCTTTAAATGTCTTAAGCTAAGTTCTTAGACTATGGGCTTATCCGGCCCGTCGATGGGGAAAGCAAAGCGCGACTCGCGATCAGAGCTCTGCGCGTGGCCGCAGCTTGCTAATGGCGTCCCTCGGTTCGTGGGTACCGGATGCCGACTCACCCTGAGATAACGAAGGGATTCCTCGTTGCTGAGGCCTTCGTGATGCGCTTCCTGCGCACCGTATCTGTCTGCTGCTAATGCGTTCTGTTCGACGCTGTCCTGTGCTGCTTTGTTCGGAATATTTACTGTATTCATTCTAAGCGTTTGCATGTGTTTATTTTTAAGATATTGCAAAATTTAACCAAAAAAGAGTCCGAGTCACGCCGGGGTAGCTCCTAGCTTTATTTGGTAGCATAGCAGATCCAAACATTTCATAAAAATACATTTTTACAATATTCTGTGTGAAAGTGAATATTTTGGAAACTGAGATGCTGATAACGCGATGATTGAACGTTTATTTCCAAGAATTATTAATAACGAGTATAAAATGATGAAGCAGTGACAGTACATAAATAAGGCAGCGTTTATTGGAAAAGGAGTCATACGTGTCTCCCTTGAGTTCCCTATCAAACTTCCAGACGACTAACAAAAATTTATGTGCCTAGAAAGGAAAGAGAAAGAACGAGTATTGGTCACAGAAACTCTGCAGCTAAAACAGAAAAAGCTATACGGGCTTTGGAAACATTTAAACAACAGGAGTTTCGAATAGAGCAAGAGATTATAAGAACTTCTACGTCAAGGACAAGAAAATCTTCCAGTGATGTTCCCCGGGAGTGAAGATGGATATCATTTTAATCTGAGGTAGGTCAAGAAGAGTTTAAATAAAGTCCCGGTTTATCAACTAGAATTTGTTTTTCGGATTTTTCTAAGATTGGATAGTCCCTTCGCTCTGTGTTGTATTTATTGAGTTATTATTTAACCAATTTGGAGTTTTAAGTTAACTTCTTGAGATTCAACTGCTTACCTACAAATGTAATTATCCCGGGCAACGCCGGGTACTCTCCTAGTGAATAAATAAATAAAAAATCATTATTATTTCTTCTTTTATTAAAATCTTTGGAGAGATGTAAGAAATTATTCTAAAACACATAAAAAAATACAACTTTTAGGCGTGCACCTGCTCAAGCTTTTGCTGAAAGTGTGTAGGTACTTTTCCTCATGAGTTAATAACTGAAGAAAATTTATTTTTCATATGGCTTTGGCAATTTAGTAAATTCCTTTAGAGAAGTTATAGATAATGTTTATCTAAACATATTAGAAAATTCTAAAGATCTCAACTGATTGTGTGAGACGCCAATCCTTGCTGCTAAAACTGAAACTATCAATATAAACAAGCACATTCAGGACATGATTCCACGCTCTATGACTGAATACCACTCTATCGAAAAGGTTACATGTTGACGAGAGATGCTGATGAGGCTGTAAGCACAGTTCCTTTCACTCTCTCAACCCATCTATTAAGTATTTTTAATACTCTTAGCCTTTCTTTGATATTTTAAAATGTTAAGGATGCTATGTCGAATTTTCCTGGGTGAACCCAATTGGACCTAAAATTGCAGTACGATCATTTAAAAGGATGCTTTTCGTTTTTCCAAAGTGAATATACCATGCGTTTCAAAAGTTCCCGAACTGCTCCTTCTGTACGTAGGGAAAGCCTAACCTATGACAGCAGGAGTAATGTTCGGCCAATCACTAAAATAAACCATGTGCTGAAATAAATTAAATAATATCAGTTTTACATAGTAGCAAAGTTTATTTTATTTGTTTGTTTTCACGCAATAAACGCTTTTTACACTGTTACGAGACCTGTATAAGCTTAATACCATATACCGTAGGTTTTATAAATAATACTTCTATTTTTTACTTTAACCTTTTATTTCACTCTCATAGTATTCGCATATTTGCATGTATGTAATATAAATAGCGGGATTTGTAATGACTGGGATAATCCATTAATTGAAAAAAGAGGTTATGTAAAATAAATAGTGGGATTCGTAAAATAAATAATTGTCTACCAGCCCTTCAGCATACCTGGATAACAGTACGTTATGCAGGGAAAGTCATCTCCTGCGTTCGGGATCTTTTGAAACACACGGTATACTTTATTAAGGCTTTTTTCGTTTATATTCAAATTCAGATATTGCAAAATTTCATCAAACAAACAGCCCGAGCAACGTCGGGCAAATCAGCTAGTTTACTTCTAAATACAACAAAATAGAGCCCGGGCAAATTTGTCTCGGACGCTGCCGGAGGTTAATCCATCACTGCCCGTGCAAGATAACGAATGATAATAATTTAATAATTTAATTCATTTAATAATGAGAGAAATTAAAAAGTAATAATTTTTGTTTATTTTTGGGTTGAGAAAATGGAACTATGTGGAGTCCAACTAAGAACTCTAAAATTTATTTTGGACATTTTGTAAATGGTGAACCTTTTTACCACCAAATATCCAGATTACAAGCCTACAATATTTCCTCCTATGTATAAAGAAACACCATTAACAAATAAGTCTACTCAGAGGTTTCTAAAGCAATAAAAATAATTTCTTCCTTTACTGATTAATTTTTTTCTAAACAATCGTTTCCAATCAACAATCGATTGAAAATAGCACCGCAGTGTGATACTCATATTCTTGAAGAAACCAGGTGTTCTTTAAAAAGTCCAATGTTTACCCACTGTTTAAGATTAATCTTACACCGTATGTTTACCTCACGGCCTACGAGGTAGGCCGTGGTTTACCTAACGATGTTAGGCCCGGATTCACAAAAATGTCGTTATTAACGACGTCGTACAGTAACGATGTCGGTAAATTTTGCAATTTTACGATTTGTCTTAAATGCAATTCACAATACGCGTCGTTAGCCTTCTTAAACATAACGACGAGAAAAGAGTAGTCTGATTTCGACAGTACGGAATGACGTCTTCGTCTGCTTTAGAGCAACTATATATATACAAGCAGACTCGATCGCCATTACGGAGCCCACTTGTAATAGTAATGCATGCTATAAGAGCGAGGATTTTTATCTTACTGATTAAACTCTTTGCGAAAGTGGCTAAAATTGGAAGAAATGGAAAGAGCAGTGTCAGATTAGTATATGCATGTGCGATGGAAGGCTATTATTACCAACATTTTGAAGAAATTTTAATATTTATATGTCAAAAGAGCATAATGTTGCCTCATCTCGTCAAAAGAGGACGATATAAATGAAGCTAGAAACATATCTAGCGATTCGTGTTCTGTATTCCCCTTGCGACTCGCAAGGAGATTACACGAGAGACAAATGAAGAAAGAGACTGGCAGTGACCTCCCCTCTAGTGGTGCCTTCGCGCCGCCATTACGGGATTGGCAAGAAACGCTGATCGCCGGAGGCAATGCATGTGAATCAATCGCAAACAATTATTTTTTATAATATCTACCCAAGATATCTGGATGAATTTATTATGGGACCACCAGAAAAACTTGCTCTATTAAACAAAAAATAATCATCCAAATCGACCCATCCGATAAAAAGTTATTTGGTGATAAATAAAGTTATTCTTAAACATAAATTTAAAAAAAAAAAGCTTAAATGGAAAAGGAGGAAGAGATTATATTAAACAATTAACAAGGAAAATTCTCCTTTATAAATTATAATTTGAAATTTAATAAAATAAAATATACAGTTCACTAATTATAATCCAAATTATTGGTGATTAGTACGAGATGTACAAATTATAATCTCCCCTTCTAATAACTAACTAGACGACATTCTTATACATATTGGTCAAATCGTTTTTTTAAAAAAGATCCAATACTTCAGTACACAAGTAATTATATTATTAGTTAATTGCTTATTATAATATTTGGATTAATAAGCTGATTATTTTATTGAACTGAGAATTATTACTTCCTTTTCGTTTTTTGTTAATATAAAAAAAAAAACAAAAAAAAAAAAAAAAAAAACTTAAATAACTTATGAAACCAGGTTTTCTTTTAATTTAAAATTTTAAAATCAATTAGTTAATATTTGATAAATTATGTTAGGTTTGTTTATTGATAGCAATTAAACTTTTAAATATCCTTCCAGTTTAAATGTCCTGCCTTTACAAATATTCCATTATTATCAGATTAACAAAAATTAAAATTGCATTTTTTTTATTATCTTAAAACAATTTTGTGACGCAGCTTTTAAATTTTTGTATACATGTATATAAACATCTGATATTTCAGTAAACATAGGTATAAACGTTTTTATTGTGTTGAATACATTAAAAAAAAAACTGTCACGCAAGAAATAAGCACCAAGCTCTTACACCCGTGTATAATAGCTATTTCAAAGCTAAACAAAAAAATTCGAAAACGAAACATTTGCGCTGTAGATTTCCAAAGGATGACATTCTTCGTAAAAAGTGGATACATCTTTTATTTCGGCAACAAAATTATACAGCATTTTTTATTAAACATTAAATTAATGACAAATTGATTGGCATTAAATTTACCAGGTTAAAATTGAGTGCAGGTTAAAACATTAATTCACGTATAACTCTGGTGAATATAATCATGAATCCCTATCAGATGACGCGTCTCAATATTATCCAATCCTGATATTAAAATCTTGTCAAAATATTGTGATTCGGCAGGATTCGTTTCTAGGTCTGTAATTAAATCTATAATCTGCATTCAATGTAAAGAAGCGTTAAGAGCAATATCAGAGCTACCACAGCCTTAATTTCATTAAGAAAAAAAAAATAAGGAGGCCTTATCACACCATCGAAAGATGTAGTATACCTGTTGAAAATTTCAGAAAAAATCATTAGGAGTGAATTTTATAATCTAGGAGAGCAAAGAGCAATTTAATTGAATATGCCTATCAAAATTCTAGCAAAAACTTTACATTTTATAACCGAAAACAAAATTAATATTTTCACTAATTTAACTCACTATTCATTTGAAATGAGTCCTTCTGAGGATCATGTACTTCGACTTATTGTCATCACATACTGTAATATTCGATATCACCATGAAACCAAGCGACTGACAGAAAAAATAAGTGGAGAAAATATACGCAGTGTCTTATCACGACTTATTAGATTTAAAAATCAATAAAGAATAAATCAATTTAAATTTTTTGTGTAACTGAAGCTATTTTCGAAACTCCATTGGTAATACTGTATGAAGAGGCTTCAAATTTACTTTTTATTTAGCAATACAAATGAAAATATTTATTAGGTATTAAGACTGATTAAGTTATAACAATCAACTTTATTAATAATAAAAATCAGTTAAGACTTAAAAAATAAATTCATCCTTCCTCTAGATTCATTTACTTTCACCATGGATGAAGAAATAACTTTGCTTCTTCAGTTTTCTTCATCTATGCTTTCACTTGTCTCTGGCTAAGCCTCCATTCTTACAATAACGATAGGAGTTGCGAGTTGTACGCGCTCTTTTAAAAATTCGTAAGGCATTGAATCAGCTATTGAAAGTCATTAAAAGTATACGTTATCGTCAGTTAATGCAATCAAGTTTTTTTAAAAAAATCAGAAAACAGATTACGCTTACTAATACCTCTTGAAGTCCTCTACAAAAACAGCTGAAATAACATTGAGAACATACGCCACCTTAGGTTTCTGCCATTCTCTTAATGGCGATCGCTGCACTTCCGGTGGCACCAGTAGCGCTCAGCAAAATGAATAGGACACTAGGCATATTCGGCAACTCAAATCTGACTGAGTCAGATCTGACTAGGTCATGTGACCTATGACGATTTTCTGACTTGCATCTGAGCTGATCTGAGTCGAAGTGCCGAACGCAAAATCTGAAAATCTGACTGACTTGAAGACTGAAGCGACATCGCCCTGCAGAATAGATCATTAGATAGTTCATGGAGCAACCCAACGTGGCTAATTTGAAAATAAACATGATAATTAGTAATGAATCCTCACTAACCCGAGCCCATTAAAACAGCGTTAACGACAATAAGGCTAGAACTATCAGCTGTTGCCATTTTCGAGAGCGAAGAAAACGAAATATTTTTAATCCTATCGGAATAAAAATACAATCATTGTCCTGTAGTAGGAGGGAAAAGTTTTCGTATCGAAACGATCGCCTGTGCAGGGGTACTCAACCTTTTATTTGTTCATAGTACACCTTAATTATGTTTATTTTTTCTTAGATTTTTTTTCGCGGCAAGTTTATGCAATTTCACATTGCATAGCTGTACCGCGGTACACCCTTTTGAAAACAGATTAAAACCCGTTTTTTCCTTATCTTTTGTTATCCTTGATCCCTGCTACAATTGGACAGAAGAGAGACTATGTCATGGATTAATTTTCTGACTGAGCAAACGTCACGATTCTGACTGGATTTAATCTGTCACAAGTCCTTTGCCGAACACGTTTTCGGAGCAGTCAGTCAGTCAGAATCAGTTGCCGAACGCTTCGCGCCTCCGATCCAGTCAGATCTGAGTTGCCGAATACGCCTACTGCCAGTCTCTTACTTTCATTTGTCTCTGTGTGCAAGCCTTCCACCATTTTAAACATTCTGTAACGATTCTGTAGCGACAGCTCTGAGCTGTCGTTATTTAACGACGCTAATTAACGACGTTTTCGTTTGCGACAGGTTTTGTGAATAGCAATGAACGTCGTTAGACACGGTAACAACGAAATGTTGTCGATAAGTCGCTAACGACGCTTTTGTGAATCCGGGCCTTAGTTAGTACTTTCTGACACCAGCTGGCGGTATTTCGAAGAGATCGATGCGATCCTGGAGGGTTGCATTCTTCCTTCCTTCATGGGTTACATCTTTCCTATAGGCGAGATTCAAACTGCAAAGCACAACCTCCCTCATCTATTCGTTTTAAGTTTAAAAGGTTAAGAACTACTGTAAATTTAAAAGACAAAATGTAGGTGTAACGTCAAATATTTTAATAAAACTTTTATTTTTACAATTGTTCCAAAAAATTGTTTAAATCTTCATCATTTTCAGTTCACACATTATATCAGAAGTAAAATATTTTAGCAATTTTCCATTTGGCTTAAAGCTGTTACAACACAAAGACTCACTTTTTAACTTATTACGTATAAAAGCGATGGCCTCAAGGGTTTTATGGCATAACCCATTGCGTAGTTTGGTTTTAACAATATTTGTCTGTGATAAAACTCTTTCGGCAGCAGCATTACTGTGTGGCAAGATCTAATGGTCAAATACCAAAGATGCCAAATATTCAAAAGGGTCTGTATACAAATATGCATCCGTCCAGAAATTAAACACTCCCTCACTTGCCTCCCAGTTATTTTCAAAGGGTAGTTAATTTATTTAGGAGAAAGGAGCGCCTGGTAGTTTTTGGTGAAATATTTAATATTACTGATTTCTTTTTGACGCTGCGATAGGAGGCTAGAAACTAGGATTAGATACCCTGTTATTCCTCTTGTAAATGACCCCTTAATGACCTCCACTGTAATTCCAAAGTTTCAACATTATACTGGCAAGCAATGGGGAAAGATTTTAAATCTACAACATTATTGGTAACTAGAATTCCACCCGTCACATGAAATGAATGGTGTCAACCGTACAGGTTGAAGGGTAAAGAAATGAAAGTAGAGCATCAATAGTTTTCAAACTTAATATTCTGCAATAATATACTGTTCATTTTTCAATTTATTTATTTAATTCACAACAATTACTTAGAATTTAATTTCTTTATCTTACTACAACAATCCCTGCTTCTGGACAGACCAAGGGAATTATTATTAATTTTTTCAGTTTATTTATTTAATTAATAACAATGTCTGAGTATTGTCTTACCACAGCAATCCCTGGCTTTTGACGGATTATTGTAACTTTCTTTGTTGGCCTCGGGTATTCGGACATACAACAGATATACAGGGTGTTTTTGAAATGAGTACAGATTTTTTGGGAGATGATAGAAGAGGTCCTTAGAAGTATTTTTTGTCATATGAACATGGGGTCTCCGCAGCTCCGTTTACTTACAATACTGCATTGAACAATCAAATGACACCGGGACGCAGTGTGCGTCGGTAGGCCTAGATTATTTTATTTTTAACAATTAACACAAGTAGTCTACTGTAATAACTTTTAAAGTAATGGTTTGCAAAGAAATTTCAAGGTGCACGTGCTTGTTTGTTGAAAAGTCTTAGGACAAACTTCGTCAAGGAGATTCCATGGTATCCAACCCCTTTGTAAAATACGATTAGTCCAAATGGAAATGAACTAATCGCATTCTGGGAAAGCAGTAAGTAAAGATTTGTTTTAAAAAGTTCACTTGATTTGCTTTTTACATGTGTAAAGTTAAACAAACAGTATGAATCGTTTTACATGGAATGATTATGCAGACATGCATCTGTGTCTCGGTGCTGCTGGTACCATGGATGGTGCAAGACGTTTGTATGCTGAACGTTATCCCAACAGAATTCTTCACAATTCACGAACATTTGGTGCAGTAGATCGTCGTCTAAGAGAAACAGGCGCATTCGCTCATGATAATCATCAGCGTGGACGTGCGGTCGGAGCTGCTCTGAATACTAGTCATACCACTGTATGGAAATTTTACATGACAACCTGCAACATCCGTTCAAGCTTTGAAAGGTGCAGGAATTATGTCCCAATGATCATGGTCCCCGGCGTGCTTTCGCGGAATGGTTTATGCAGCAACAGAATAGGATTCCAGACTTTCCTTCCATGGTTTTGTGGACAGATGAGGCAACGTTTACGCGAGAGGGAATGTTCAATAGCTACAATAGTCATCTATAGTCTCATGTCAACCCATGTGCAACACATGTTAACAGTTTTCAGCATCGTTTTTCGTTGAATATTTGGGCTGGCATGATTCACAATGTCCTGATTGGGCCATATCTCCTACCATGCCGTCTTAACGGGCAAACATACCTTGGTTTCCTGAAGGAGGAGCTCCCTTGTCTTCTTGAAGATGTTCCACTAATGACCAGACATTTGATGTGGTTTCAACAGGATGGCGCACCTTCGCATTACACAAGAGCAGTTAGAGATTACCTAAATGAGACATATCCTGATCGTTGGATTGGTCGTGGCGGACCAGTTGCTTGGCCACCGAGATCGCCAGATCTCACACCGATGGATTTTTTTTATGGGGAAGCATAAAATCAATGGTGTACTCCGAACCCGTAGAAGAATTGGCGGCTCGTGTTGTCGAGGCAGCAGGTGACATCAGCGACCGTGCAAATCAACTGTTTCCACGCGTACATCAATCCATAATAAGGCGTTGCGAATTGTACTTTGAAGCAAATGGCGGTCATTTCGAACAATTACTTTAAAAGCTATTACAGTATATTGCTTGTGTTAATTGTTAAAAATAAAATAATCTAGGCCTACCAACGCACACTGCGTCCCAGTTTCATTTGATTGTTCAATGCAGTATTGTAAGTGAACGGAGCTGCGGGGACTCTATGTTCATATGACAAAAAATACTTCTAAGGACCTTTTCTATCATCTT
>JAHWFO010085656.1:0-10275 GCA_023313115.1 Rhysida immarginata
TTTTGCCAATTCAAAGATTGTGGACTTCTCGGCCTACGGGCCCCCCCCAATAGGTCGGCGCTTGTTTAAGAAGCGCTCCAGTAGGTTCGCTATCACTACTATTATAAAAGGATCACGACTTCCCAGCGTCAGTTTGTAACAGGATAGTCTCCGAAGATGATGAAAATCGAAACGCGTCAGGATAAACTCTTGTTTCCATATCACTTTTCGAACCTGTATGTTTATTTAACTCTTTCCCGTGATACTAGACATGAATATCCACGACATAAAATAATTGTTTGATAACCTTGGAGAAATTAATATTTTGGTAAATACAAAGCAGGAAAAGAAAGAAAAGAATTCCGTGACTAAATTACGATTACGTCAACATTTTCATGACAAAACTTAATGAGCTTTAGTCACAAACTACAGTAGTTGTTTACAGCATGGACATGATTGCAGCGAAACTAGTTACTGTAAAGGCTTGCCTGTTTGCATTTTGCTCAGACGTTTGCGTAAATATTTACCTAGGTTTTACTGATTTTTGTCGACAAGTTTCGAAATGAACAGGACAGTTTTTGAAATCGTCTGATTCTCATGTTGGGACATTTGAGGCTGTTAACAGATTCAAACAAAATTCGAAACTGAATATATTTCGGATTTGGCTGGCAACACGCATATTTTTCTCTCCTCGTCAATTTACTTGATGTTTAAAAAAAATTTCTAGTTATATTTTTCAAATACTTAACCGACAGACGATAAACGCTTTTTCGGCTGAGGCTTTGTGTTAAGGTTTGGTGCTATGTAGTGAAGCTAACATTCTTAAATTCAAATGGAACTTTAGCATAAGAACTGATTTCTAATATCGACGAATGATATATCGGCTTTCTGTTTTCCAAAATCAGATGAATCTTTGTAATGATTTATTCCGCTGTACTGAAGCTAAAGCAATATTTAATAAATAAAACAAATCGCCAAATAATTTCCGCAGATCTCCTTTTCTGTATCAGATTCCCTTTCAACCTGATCGGCAGTTGGAATTCTATCGCTTTGGATATACCGTAAGTAGAATATGATAACCTGTAAATCAATAGCAGCTATAATTATTAAACGCATTCAGGTAGCCAACAACGTTCACATTATTTCTGTCATTCTTTCTGCCACTGAGATTATTCCATATTAGCAACTTTGAATAATAAAAAAAATCGCACGTTTACATAAAAAAAAAATCAATATCTCAAATTCACAGTACTTGCCATATTGTAAGGAAAGTCTTCACCCAGTCATTAATACTCTACTAACATATAACTATTTCTTTTCCCTGCATTTGAACCTATTGGGTTTGCCCTCTCTTGAGTTCGCCGTACGGTTCTGTATTGATTGTCTTGCCTTTGGGAAGAAAATCGCAGAGAATAACGCCATTCCTATCCCTAAACATCGAAGCTCTTACCTTACCAGCGTTTTTAGCGGCCATGAATTTCTTTTCATTGGGAATAATGTGCGCTTCCACACCATGCTTTCTTGTTTGGATTCAGGCTGGTAATGGAAAATTCTGGATTATCCTCCTTACAGCCCAGAACTAGCACCAAACGACTACAATCTGTTCGGCCTGCTAAAGAAGGTTTTGCAGGCTAACCATGAAGTGACTATCCGAACGAATTCTATGACATGGATATACAGAAACTAGTTGCACGTTGGGGTTGCTGCATAAACAAATGCGTCGATAATGTTGAAAAATGAGGCATTAAATAAAGCTTCCAAAATGCAATTTAGTTTAAAATTAGTATATGAAGCGCAAATACCGGTTATTTTCCAGTTCTTCCTCGTATAAGGAACTGCATTCAGCAAGACTTGTGGATACTCTATGTAGTTATTAAAATCGATTTTTAATTTTAAAAATAAAAATTAATAGAATTTTTGTTAAAACTCCTAGGAACAATAAAGCTTGTCCACATGGCCACAAATTATTTCGATGAGAGTTTCTGTAGACGAACTTGGGGTATTTTTGAGAAAGGATGTTCCCTTATCCCATAATTTAGAAGAAGTCTTCTGGAAAGATACCCACAGAATGGCCAAAATGCGGTTGACCATCTTGGGTTGTTATCACCAAAGCACATAACGGGAGGGAAGAGTGCGTTGAGGGCGTCTGAGCATCCATCCTTAGCTCCCACCACGATCCCCATTGAAGCCTGCGTCGCAACGTGATTTGTTATTCTACAGTGCATCGTCGTCGTCGTTCTTGGATTTAATTTAAACGCCGTATACATTTATTCGCCAGTCATCTCCCTAAGGATTTTTCACGGAAAACTCTCAGATAAACTCTCTCCCTTTCTCGGTTTCCTTCCTGTAGAGTAATGAGAAGAGGGAGAGTGAGGCAAAGGCAACAACGTTGATGCATCGCATTGCTTTTGGCGACGAAACTCCCGTTCCCAGGGACTAAAGACTTTATCATCCGAAATCAGTCCCTAATTGAATGCAAATAAACTTCGTTAAACTTTAAATTATGATAAATTGCTTTTCCCATGGCTCGATAAATTTAGCCGAGATAAGAGGCATTAAAATAATTTCTCTTCCTCCCTTACCTCTTCTTCCCGTCCCCTCTTTCTTCTCTCTACCCCTTGAGGGAGCGAAATGCAACGAAGGGTTTTAAGTTTTCCTCTTTTGCAAAATGCGCTGTTGTCGCTGGTTTGACACCTGTTCCTCTCCCCGGATGCAGTTGACACGAGAATCTCGCTTTGCTCATAAAATGGAAGATGAAGACGAACGTCATGTTAACCTTCCCTCCCTTCTTCATTTACTCCTTTGCTAAACAACGCTCGATTTGGAATATCCACGCGAGAGTCGCTCTTTCGTTTGCATCAGAACAACTTCTTGTTGCGGTCCCTACTACCCCCTCCTGATCGATTTTCTCTCCTTTCATAGATATATACACCCACACATAGAGAGAGAGGGAGAAAAGTCGATTCCTTTTAGGTTCTCTCTCCTCTGTTGGTTCGCTGACCGCAAGGTAGATGTTGCAAGCCGTCTTTCCTCGTTACTATTTTTTTCCCTCTCTCCTCGTTCTACATCTGGCACCATCTGTTACTGGAACCACTACTATTATTTTTTAAAAAATGTTTCTAAAACATTGTTTAGTGGTGATCGAGGAAAAAAACCTTCGGCGCTGAGAAAGCTTTAGCTATCAACTTTTGTTTCCGCTAATGTAGCGGAGAAAATCGTTCGGCCAGCATGCTTAAGTAAGGAATTTTTCACACCAGTAACCCAATTAGTATAATAGCTTCGTTGCACTTAATTTATTATAAATAAAACTCTCTTTCAAGTAAAGTGCTTGTTAATTTTCTCCTTGGTAACTTAGTCACCAATTACAGTTCTTAAGTAAAGTTCAGTGTCAAACAGATACTTAAACTGCAGTATGTGAAGTTTTTATACATAGAGCGCACTGAGAGGCGCAGTACAGCTCATGCTAATGTTTAATATGGGCCATTAAGAGGAAAAGAGTTTCTGAAACGTGTAAAGAGCTTTACATAAAAACCACGTGTGGTTGAGGCATTAATAAAAACTCCCCCTACAGATTATGGAAGTTTGTCGTAACAACTGAATAACCGTCTAAGAGCTCAAACTTCTAAAGAGATGTATGATACAGTTGAATCTGCCCAAATCAACGGCTTAGAGGCCTACGTGTCTTAACTAGGTTAGTTATAGGAGAAGGTGAAATGTGTCAGCATCATGAGAGTTCGTTGCTAGCTCCATACTCTGATTTACAAAGGTAAAGCTGTTATTCATAAGCAACAATCAATGTCAATGCTAAATCTTAATTGACGATTGCTTCCAAAGCATGACAGTTAGGTCAAATCCGACAAATGGAAGAATTTCTGAGAAAACTCTCGCGTTGTTTGGTTATATTCCTTTCTGGCGCTGTGATGAGTTTCTGTGCACTTAAAATGCAGAAGCCCTACGAACTCAATTTGCCCGAAGTACTGCGTGTAACATAAGTTCCTCGGAGATTTCAAAGTTCAGTAGCTCATGAGCCAAATTACGTAAACAGAAAGGGGGCATTTCAAATGAAATGAACAGAACAATAACTCATTTCATCCAAGTTTTTACATAATATTCGATATATCCTCCTATAGTGACAACCTTTTTTATTAGTTTGACAAATTTCCAGCCATACGGTATACCGGGTTCTGGAGATCTATCTTGGCACTTGTCAACAGAATCAATTATGTTAACCGGTTGAGGTAGATTCGTAGGGTCAAACGTCAATCTTGCAATCTAGCTCAAGCCACACTCGTTCCAAAATATCAGCGTCGATGGTAGCAACTGCATTCTTGAAGCTCTGGTAGGTTTCTTGATATAAACCAAATCCTTTTCATAATCATAATGGAAAAAGTCTTACGAAGTGAGATCAAGTGATGGGGGGGGGGGGGCAGACAAAATGACTCATAACTAAATAAATTACTAAACTGAAGACAATAACTAAACTTCAATAATTTGATAATTTTGGAATTCAAAAAGGGATAGTCGTGGCCCCTAAACTGTTTCACGCCAACCTACCCCACCGTTTACCTGAGGCAATAACCTACATGTACCTTCTTTAACTTAGTCTATTCTTTCACTCTTCTTTGTGAGTCTTAAAAGAAAGTAGATTATTGCCTCAGGTAAACGGTGGGATCGGTTGGCGTGAAACAGAGTTTAGTTCTAGTCCAGTTCGTGGAATTTCTTCTCTTTTTAACATTGCCTCCTGGCAAAGAAATGTATAACTACGCCATGGTATCGGTCACAAACAAAACTCGTACGTTTCCTCCACCCGTATGATACCAGTGTTTGAATTTTTGAACGCGAAATTTTGAGGAGCTGATTTATATGGGAAGAGTAGGTTCGACAATAAAGGCGTTATGAAAGGCATTGTTTTTCAGTCCAACCTTCGTAAGATGAAGAAGTCTAAACATTTTGGGGCATTTTCTGGCATTACAAAGGGTTATTAGGGTTCTATGATAACAAACTGCCAGAAAAACTGTAAAACCCCTTTCGCAATCATCGAATGTGTTCAATCTGATAGCCATGCATCGCTGCTATCGCCCTGCATCGCAGTTTCCACTACAGTTTCCACTCCAGAACACTAAGATCAATTCGTAACCACTCCTATTGACACGCTTTCCAAAGACCCTCTACCGTTCGTGGTCATCTTTCCCGTTTAAGTAGGCCAAAGCCACAAAAATCCATAGGCGATGCGATGCGATGCGCCCGGCGACTTGACGGGTATGTTGCTGAATAGAATGGAGCGAATTCCGGTATCTTTTTGCATGCGTTCCAGGAATAGGCAGGTTGACATCGTATAAACCGAGGATGTCGCGGGTAAATATGGGGGTAGAACGTTAGCCTGATAGTATATGGGGTTTCTTTTGGCGTTTGATCAACTGTGTGAAGTTAACTTGCCGTTGTAGCTGTATCCCGCCACGATCATGAAACCTTTTGAAAATGTTTCCTTGTATTCACGGTACCATTTTCTGAAGTCCTTAGAACTCCCTGGGCGGTAAAAAAAAATGGCTCGGCTCTTGTTGCAGTCACTTAAATAAACATACGCCTCATTTAATGTGACCACGTACGGAGGGTTGATTCAAATAAAATGAGACGACTTTAAACGTCCCGTATGACCTTGACGGAATGTGATTTGCATGACTCGTCCACTATTCATGGGGATTAGCTTTGTGCTGAAACATGGCTTCCATGGCTTCCAAAAATCACAGTTTTTTGGGAAGGGTATATGTTTGGCCTTTCCGACGCTAACTTCAGTCTTTCGTGCATTGTGGAATTATGCAAACGAAATGGTATTGTGGTATCCAAAGCTACTGTGGGTCGAATAATCAAAAAGAACAAATTGCGACCATCTAATGAACGTGGACGAGCAGAGAAGCAGACCAGAAACAAGCCCCAGCCAACACGCCCAGCTCAGGTGGTGCGAGATATCCGGTCTAAAGAAAATCCCCCTACACAGAGAAGTCTAGCCCAAAGGAAAGGTATTTCACAGGCAACAGTCTCCAGAATAATTCATGACAATCTTGGGCTGGAGCGACGTCATAAAGCGCGCGGTCACAGACTGTCGGCCAGGCACGTGCAGGAACGATTCACCAACGCCAGAAAACTGGATGAAAACCATCTTGCAGGTGACCGAAGGAAGTGGGTTGTCTCCTTGGATGAAGCTTGGGTGTACCTCGATGACACCAGGGCAATTTACTATCGCGAAAGAGGGGGCAAGGCCAGGTCCGATTTTGTCCGAAGGTGCAAGGAAAAGTTTTCAAAGGGCTTCATGGTGGTTGCCGGATATTGCTCACATGGACTGCCTCACGATTCGTCGAATTCCTGGAAACTGTAAAATTAGTGCAGCTTACTTCCAGAGTAATGTAATGGACCACATATATCGGCAGGATATTCCACGTCTGTACCCTGGTGAGCAATCAAAAGTTTGGACAAGGACAAGGCATCAAGCCACACTGCCAAGTCATCTATGGCTTACTACAGGAAGATGGAACAGGAGACGGGCATACGAGTTATTCCCTTCTCTCATGTGCCTGTAAAATCTCCTGACGCATCATCGATGGATTTCTGTGGTTTTGGTCTCCTGAAACGACGGCTCGGAAGTCGCCGACCAAGAACCGTTGATGGGCTATGGAAAGTGTGTCAGCAGGTGTGGAACGAACTTCCCATGGAGTCCCTCAAACTCAGCCTACTTCAGTGGAAATTACGGTGCCGGGCGATAGTCCAACAACGTAGTTCTCACATCGAACACAACCGATGGTGGCGCCATGGTATTACACCATCGTAACAGAACTGCAAAGTCGTCTCATTTTATCTGAATCAACCCTCCGTATTTCCACTTTTCATCCGTCAAGTAGCGTTATGCCGCTTTTTCATAATTTCGGAATAGCTGAATATGACGTCGGAAAGGGCTGTTATATAGCCTTCCCAATTTTCGGAGGCAAAACTCAATGTATTTAGCTCGCTGTTCAAATAATAACTACAGGGTGCGGCAGGTATTTGAGAACACGTGAGTATGACGTAATAGCCAATACGTCATACTATTTAACAATTCCGAAACGAGGCAGATAAACATGGCGGATTTAAAGATAACCCAGAAAATGAAGTGACATGCTGTCATTGCTGCATTCCTGACAGTCGCCCTTTCGTTCGTGTTCAAAGTTCGGGGAGAACTGGACGCTGCTAGTGATGTGCCAACCATTTCACAGAGGAAACGACATTGTCGGCGCTCGGACCGTATCAGGACGCCGGAATTCATCCGTTTTGTCCAAGCTGCAATCGATGAGGATCCTGGGAAGTCCATAAGGGCACTCGGGAGGGAGCTGCAAGTTAATGAGGCGACCATTCGACATGTGGTGCATGAAGACCTCCATTACAAGTCGTAAGTGTTTCGGAGGGGACAATTCATGTCCGAGTCAACCAAGAAGAATCGACTGGACAGGGCCAAGCGCCGCCTCAAAAAGCTGAAGCATCCGGAGAAATCTTCACGACCACATCCCTCCCAACATGTGCCCCCCCCCCCCCCAGTTCCCCTGATCTCAATCCTTTGGACTGTTACGTCTGGGGCGTGGATGACAGGGAGTCCAATAAGCATCCTCACAACAACGTTTTAGCTCTCAGGCCAGCTATTGTGGGGGCAATGGAAGAAACCCGCAGGACCCATCTCATTGCTGCCTGCCAGCGGTTCCGACAGCATGTGGAGGCTGTCATTGCGGTGGACGGTGGTTTTATTGAATAACAATATGTATTTTGTAGTCCTTAGTACAAAAATGTAAATATCTGCTCTGTGGTATTTTAAGTGTCTGCTGCTTTTACCTGCGGACGTCGCTTTGTTCTCAAATGCCTACTACACCCTGTATAGTAATTACCTGCCTTAAAAATATTCCACAAATATTCCACGTGATAGTTCACGTGAAATGAACGCGCGTGCCACATTTAAATATGCTAATTGTTACCATAGATCCCTAACAACCCTCTGTACTTCCAGTAATACGAGATTATTTAGAGTCGAAAAATCCCCAAATGTTGCTCGTCATTATTTCAGCAGTATTTATTCAAAATTCTTTTCTTGTTTTTCCACTTAGTTATCGTTGCCGTCTCTTGTTTTCCTCTTGTTTATGCCGGAAGTTGCCAAGGAGTAAAGATAAAAAAGAGCGCAAAATAATGAGCTCCTGCTTTGCCATAGGTAGCAATAATGAATTTGCATTTATGTGAACGAGGGAGGAGGTAAAAAAAAAAATTTACGAACTTCTTTTCTTATTGTCACTCATTTATTGTTGGATTTTATTGCAGGAAAGCAGCCTCCCTCCACCCTTTTCGTCCGTGTTTCCGTGGCAATTCCAAGAGCGTTGAAACTGTTTGTATTTGTCTATTCCGTTTCTTTATTTCTTTATTTTCCCGTTTCTCCTTTTAATGGTTGCTAACAGCAACCTGCTTTGCAACTGTTGTTTTGTTTTTTTAATTTTTTTTCTTTTTTTTTTCTTTTTTTTTTTTAATACTCGAAAGAAGGGAGGTGAGCGTAGGCTCGTTTTCTTCTTCGTCCCCCATCTTTATCTCTGATAGTAAAATGGGGTAATAAGTGGAGCAATATGGCAGCGAATGCCTGGCGCTCCGATCGTCAATTAAAAAGGACGTTCCAGTCGTTGCCATGGCAACCGCATCCCGAAGACAAGGAAGGACTCGGTTTCATCTTCTAATATGATTTTGTAATTAACGCCTCGCTGTTTTTCGTCGCGTTCGATATTAGCGCCACATTCTTCCGCTTTCCTACCCTACCCTCCTACATCCGCATTTCCTATTTCCTTTTTTTTTTAAATTTAAATTTTTTTTCCCCTCTCAGCACTGATGAAACATCACGAGAAAATTTCCTTTCCCATCTCTCGCCTACCCCCATCCTTAAAATTACATGTAAAAGGAGGTAGAGAGAAGATGGATTTCTAAAAGTCTGGAGGAAAATTTTAATGGTGATTCCGCGCTGAACAGGGGACCAATTTGCTGTACGTTTGAATTTAAGGAGGGGAAGGAGTTGAAATGTGCTGACGTCGATCGTGGTGTCGGTTGCAGGAAATGAAGAGAGCGGAGATATATACCGAATGGTGCTGGAGACGACACACACAGACTCAAATTAAAGGCTACGCTGTGTTCTAGAGATAAAGCAAGATAGAGGAGGGGTAAGACACTTGTTGTTATCGTAGTGCGTGTTTTTATCTCCTCCAGGTCACAACCCTTTTTGTTTTCATTTGGAAAAGTAATTTTATTTCTTGGAGTCGTGAAATGGATTCGTTTCCTGAATGAGGAGGCATCTGTTGAGGAACCTCGTGAGGCCCTTTTGCGCTCTCCTCTCTTGTAATTACTCATTAAAAATCTTATCGATTCGCTAAGAAATGACCGTTAATAGGCTAATTAGAAAAGTTTTTTTCCAAGAGGTATTAATGGGTTTCTCTCCCCCATATTGCGTTCTCGCTTTTGCGGATGCGGGATTGAGGATGAGTTCCTTAGATAAGGTTATGGTTAGGGTCTTGCAGAGAAAATTTTCCGAATTTTTCATTTGAAAGCAAACATCTGGGTAAACACATTTTTTGTTTCTAGATATCTCTCACGTGATCAAGCGGCGTTATTCATCCACACAGGTATAGAGGAAGCATTAGATAATCACGGTGAACTGAGGCAGATCATGAAAAAGAAAAGACCAGGCCTTCACGATATCATTTTTTGGAATAATGCGTCCAAATCGACCAATTCGAAAAGAATGTAGCGGGACTCGTCGCTCCGTATCACCTCATTGCAGCGTTTCTTGTGATTTTACAGTACGGAGCTCCTGTTCTTGCTGACAGTAAATCCCGCCGTTGTTGAAAATCTCCCGTAGTTGCGCTGCTGTGGCGCGCCGCTTTTTACAGACCAAACTATATAGTTAAGCCTTTCTTTTCACGTCAAGAATAGTATTTCCGTTCCTGTAAGCATTTATGGATTAGGTCATATCCAAGGACTGAAGGGTCAGAGAATTTACAAGCTAACATTTTAAAACTTTCTTACCGGGATGACTATTTTCTACAAATCATGAAGACATTGGAACTATATATTTAAATTTTGGTACCTGATCTTCAATAGTTAGGACTGGTTTAATTGGCCTCGAATCAAGGCAACCAGGTAGATCATCAACTATTGATTACGCTTATCAGTACTTTTTTTGAAGCTGTTAAGCTGTTTAGACGACATGTTCAATTGTTAAGACAAGTAATAGATTCCATAATCTGGGGGGGG
>JAHWFO010085693.1:0-14842 GCA_023313115.1 Rhysida immarginata
TTTGTTTTTTACATAAGAAACCCACGTATGTAACAAAATTTTCATACTTTTAAGACCTCTATTTTTACTACACTCTTGCCATGGATACTTATATACAAAAAAAGCGTACAATTTATGAAACTACGTGTCTTATTTTAGTTAAATTACCGCTGAAATGTTAAGATATTTAAAGATGTTTAACTGTTGCTAATTGTTTTTGCTTTCTTTGTGGTTGCGTTTTAGCACGAAGCTCTTGGTTTTTGATTTTCAGCATATGATGTATTCTAATCTGAAAAAAGATGTTTACTAATATATATATTAATTAAACCTGTCAATTAGTGTAATTTACGATTTTGTTTTTAAATTAATTATTGGGAAAAATCTTTTAAATAGTTCAATTATTTATTTCAACTTATCACTGTCATTGTAATTAACATGTCAAATAAAAATGAACTATTCAAATTACCGCTCTGGATCTTTCGGGAAGCGAAAAAAGGATAAATTCCTAGTTTTAGCTCGAGCATTTTGACAGTTTTTGGCTGCGCAAGTTTCACCTCCGTAATATTTGCCATGCTTTTCTTCTCTAACACGTGTGTAAACAGAAACCGTGCAAAGCGAAACCAAAAGTTTCGGTATTTTTCACTTAAGGCTCCAGAGGGCGCCACTGAAAAAAAACTCACGCACGACTCATAGGAGTCGTCCATCCTGTTTCTTTCATCCATGGCTGAGCGAAGTAAAGTGTAGTGAGCAATCTTTTTTCCCGCTCAGCAATCTCATGAGCGCTCAGCCAAAACGAGACCAAAACGAGACTGAGCGCTCTATTTAACAACGGTTTTCCCAGCGAGCGATCATTTAAACAACGCACCCATTATGTAATTAATCGAATAACTAACTAATAAACCGAATTACTATGGATGATCCCAATTTAGAAAAATGTTTCCAAAAAATTTACGACTTTGTCCGGGAAATAAGACTGTCGATGTCAGGGAAAATCAGGAAAATGGGATTAAGAGTTTCAGTGGGAATCCTGAAACTAACAAAAGAGGCTAGGAATGATAGGGCTATGTATAAGAGAGCTACGGGTCAAAGGTCACTGAAAAAAGGGTATAGAAAGACTACAAAACAGGGACGGATATGAAATGAACATAGAAGAAGAAAACTGTTAAATAACATTAAAAAGAGGAAATAACTGACAAAAGATAAAAAGAAAGAAAAGGGCCCAGAAAGCCTACGACAAATTAGGGAATACTTGAAGTTGTAGAGGAATATGGGAAAGGTAAACGGAAAAGGAAAACGGCTGTGAAAAAACATGACGGTAAGGGAAGAAGCAAGATCTTTAACGGCGGGCGCCAAAGAATTGGGGTTAGAACAGTGTTATTAAGCACAAACCCTTAATTTTGTTATAGAGTTATTCGTCTGGAAATAATTTATAAGATGATGTGGTAAGCATCCATGAATACTATTTTATTTAAAATTTAAAGCACTGCGATATATACCCCCCTCCCCCTCATCAACGCAAAGAAAGAAAATATTACTCGACAGTCCAGAACCGGCAAATTTACGAAGATTACCGAATTAATTAATAAAATGAAATAAAATATTAAGGAAATAGTTTTTCATTACTATACAGAATCTTTTACTGGAAGACAATTAGTTAATTTTAATCATCTATTTTTAAAAGTTAGTGTTTAGTCACTTGAGAATTCATTCAAATGTCTTCTGCTATTGCTTTCATGTGAAGTGGATTCATGCTTATTGCTGAGTAGTGGAAGAAAGAAGTTCCATCAAGCACATCTATATAAATACGGCAACACATTTTTTGTTATGCGCTTTTACCTGTGTTAATGTGGACGAATACGCATGAAACTTATATGGTTGGAAAGTTCCTGTGCTCTAGATGTGCACAATGTAATTTTTTCCGTATTTGTTCACGTTAACACAGGTAAAAAGCGTTTCAAAAAGAGATAGCATTAAGGAACAGATTGTGCACCATATTTTTCAATGCATGTAGCATTGTCTTTTTTATTGTTTTTTTTTAAATATTATATATCAAATTAATTCAAATCATTGTTGAGTTCATTTGAAAGAATTTTAATTGTTGTGTTGTTGATGTTCATTTGAAGGCATCAGGAAACCGTATAACAAATACACTGCAGCTTTTAAAGTCAACGAACTGATTTCAGAACCTGAAGGTCCCCAAGTATAATATACACTACATGATCAAAGGAGTTGCGACACCCGTAAAACCGCAAAAAGCTTCAATCAGTAGTGTGTAGGACCACCCCGAGCTGCTATCACTGCCTCCACCCTACATGGCATACTGTCCACAAGTTTACGGTATGCGTCCACAGGTATTGACCTCCATTCCTCGAGGAGTGTCGTTGTCATTTCCTGGACAGATGTAGGGCGAACCATCCTGAATCTCACACGTCGTTCTAATTCGTCCCAAAGATGTTCGATGGGGTTGAGATCAGGAATGTGGGCGGGCCAATCCAGTTCTTCAACCCGCATTTCGTCAAACCAGTCGGATATGGATCTTGGTTTGTGGCAAGGCGCATTATCGTGCTGGAAGAGGAACGGCCCGTCACCGAAGTGTTCCCACAGCGCTGGAAGTGCCCCGTTATCCAGAATGGTCCTGTAGCCATCAGCATTCAGGTTTCCGTCCACCTTGATGAGCGGACCCAGTTCAGTCCAGGAGAAACACCCCAGGTGTTCACAGGGGTGTTCCAACTCCTTTGATCATGTAGTGTAGTACCTTTAATGTACCTATATATTATTCCATAGAAGCTACTGCTTAAAAATTGTTATTAACCAACTATTCAAAATATTTCTATAATTAGTAGGTAAGCATTTCATGTATTTTTCGTCGTTTTCTAAGCTATTTTAAGGTTTTTTTCATACACTTTGAAAGTAATATTTTTAGTTAAAAATAAAATAAATACCAATTTTGACGTTTTTGACTTTTATTTATTTTTTAAAAATTTTGTTAACACACTTTCTTTAGTATCAAAAAAGTTATCGATTTTTGGTCCGAAACAGACCGTAATTTTCCACAGTGGGACGGGGGAAGAAACGCAGAGATAGGGAGGGCCAATTTAGCTTAAATATAAATATTATATTTAGATAATAATTCGATAGATATATTAAAAGATTGCTTTAAATATTATTCCGAGAAATTTTCAAAGTTATCCTTGCGGTGAAATGAATCGGGAGTGTCAGAAATGTCATGCAAAGCATTTTGGATATTTATTGTGTTATCTATTTTTCATTCTTCAAAGTTTATTAATAAGCAAGATTGAGGCTAGAACAATTACACATATAATTTTTTTCAGAAACGTGATCGAATTTCAATCTTTGGGGGATCGTAGTTAATATAAATGGAGTTTTTTACTAGCACACACCTTGTTTACTATGGCCTTTAACAATGGAATCTTTGTAAGGCTGTGCGTGCTCAAATTATTACATTTTCGCGGTTTATTTTGAAAGAAATAAAATTTCGCAATTTCTTATTTCGCAGTAGCTTCAGATGAGTAACGTATTTCAATTTGGTGGGAATCTGTGATTTACATGTTCGTGATATTCCCTTTTCAGTATATTTTCACAGCTGTAGAGAAATTCTTCTTGGTGTTAAATATGTCTATCGTGAATATTAAAACGCTTTACCTATAGCAGATTCTCTCTTCAAGATTTATTATTCGATTGTATGTTATTTATTATCCATAGCTTTATAATTTTTTGTTAGTAAGTTAGTATCACCATTGCAAAGAGAAATACATTCTACAATGCTCAGTGAAAAAGAGACGCATGGGCTAAAATTATTGTATCAATTGTGAATAACCCATTTTGTAAAGAGCTTCAAGCCATGCAGTTGGATGAATATACTCAGGTTGGAAAATGACGCTACCATTTGTAGTCAGATCCATGTAAATTTTAATATCTTTATAATTGTAAATCAAAAGATATAATTAAATAAAAAATCACCCATAGTGCGTCCAAAAATATAAAAACATCCATTCAATTTAAATAAATCGTATATTTATTTATTAAGTAGGTGGATTAGTGGTAAAATTTTCTTGAATTTAAAAGATATAAAGAACAGCTATTGGAATAGCAAATGGTAGCGTTTTATCGTATATTTATTTATTAAGTAGGTGGATTATTGGTAAAATTTTCTTGAATTTAAAAGATATAAAGAACAGCTATTGGAATAGCAAATGGTAGCGTTTTATTGGAACGTATGCGTTTCGAAATAAACATCTTCTTAAGGGTAGGGAACGATTACAACTAGGTCGGTTCCCACCAGCGAATGTGTGGTAATTGTCCACCAATCAAGGAAAGTACACCTCTCATTGATTGATTGGAGGGCTACAAAATACCTCTAAAAACTGAAAAATGAGTGAAATTATAATAAAACCAAAAAACAAACGATAAATCAAATAACAATTTGGATCTTATAAAGAAACAATAGCTGGGTTGGTTTAACGGCCGTATAGTTTCTACACAATAGTTGCCACGCGGTGTTTTCACTTTCTAGCAGCGGGCAATTAAGGAAAATGGTGTTGATTGGAGAACAGAGATCGTTCTGCATACTTGACTATCATGTAAACACGTCTGTGATTAAACTAATGACGAGAAGCCACAAATCCACAATAATAATATTTTGAGGCACATGTCGCACATTACAATATATTCATTAGATTGCACAGAAACCAAAGATTTAATATTGGAAGAACAGAAAGGTTGTATTAGAGGATGTAAAGAATTTGAGTATTAGAGGGTAAAAATAGATAAAGAAGATAGACAGGAAAATGACATTAAGAACAAAATTAATAAGGGCAAAATTATAACATCAATGCTGAATGGTGTCCTGTGGAATAGACATATACGTAAGAAGAATAAAGTGCAAATATAGAATACAATAATGAAAAGTACTGTGACATATGGAGCTGAAGCATGGAAATTTAAGAAAAATTTAGATCAAAACTTATGACGATGGAAATGGATTTTCTACGAAGGTCAGCGAGTTGTTCAAGATTGGAAAAAATAAGAAATATTGTTATAAGAGAAAAATGAATATTAAGAACTCGGTATTAGACTATGTAAGATATAAACAGCTGAGTTGGTACGGACATATTAGAAGAATGAATGAAGATAGGTTACCGAGAAAGACTTTGGAATGGAGTCCACCTGGAAGAAGAGGAATAGGAAGTCCTCGAAACTCATGGATGCGGGAAATAGGAACTGGAATGAAAACAAAAGAACTGGTTTGGTTCGTTGGTTTATTTGGTATTAACGTCCTTTTCAACTGCCATGGTCATTTCAGGACGGCATTATAGGGGCCGCAAAATTTGCCTCGCAAAGGTTATTTAACGTGCAGCCAGCAAACGACTACACGGGACCAACGACTTTACTTCCCTTCCGACGTGCGTGATCTCAGGATTTTCCCCCTGAAATAATACTCGTCGTCCTCGGCCGGGGTCGAACCAGAGACAAATGAAAAAAAGTGACTGGCAGTGACCTCCCCTCTAGTGGTGCCTTCGGGCCGCCATATTGGGATTGGCATGAAACAACTGATCGCCCGAGGCAATGCGTGTGAATCCCTCGGTTTGGTTTGGTTTGTTATTAACGTCCTTTTCAACTTCTATGGTCATTTCAGGACAGGGATATATGGGCGGCAAATTTTGCCTCGCAAGTGTTCTGGCCCGCAGATCGAGAATTGGTAGAGGGGTCGGCCATGATAGTCAAGGTTCCTAGTTCGAATCCAGGTCGCAGAATTTTTCCTTTCATTTTTCAATGGAAAAATCATTACCTATGCTTGGAGAGCAACTCCAGTTTATAATCATTATTATTTACTTGTGGGTTTATCAACTTTCTGATTGTTTGGAGTGGAGAAATTCTCGATCGATCTGCGGGCCAGGTCGGAGCCTACGAGAAACAAGGCCTCAGCGATCGTTTGTAACGTCACCAAGGCTAGGGGAAAGGATAACTGACCTTGGAAGGAGAGCTGCTCCTGAAATGTTTGAAATGGAAGTATAAAATATTCTAAAAATTACCGGAAAATTATTGGTTAGTGAAAAATTAAAACCTGTGTCAATTACTAAATTTGTTAAATAAAACTAATAAATGCCAAATGTCGTAAAAATAATGTGAATACCAAATGTA
The DNA here is from genome assembly GCA_023313115.1 of Rhysida immarginata. Taxonomy (NCBI): domain Eukaryota; kingdom Metazoa; phylum Arthropoda; class Chilopoda; order Scolopendromorpha; family Scolopendridae; genus Rhysida; species Rhysida immarginata. The sequence goes on from JAHWFO010085693.1 coordinate 6,142, forward strand.
TTTGGCTACTGGTTACATTTTAATATTCTCTAATAAGTCATACATTACAAGAAAAAAAATCATCCCTTTACAAAGGATTTGAAAACTTATTTTTTTAAGGTTTCCAATTTGCGTTTGTTAATTTTTTGTCCCATTAGCACATCATTCTTTTTCTTACAATAATTATTCAAGAGGATATTAGTACAAGACCAAATTAACATCAGCACAATTTTTTCGTTTGTGTGCTTAAATTCACAAAAATCAAATGGAAATTTTTTTTAATCATCTACAATGTCCTCAGTAATCTTCAAAACCATTAATCTTTGATTACTCGATTTCAAGAAAGTATCTTCAAGCTCTCCACATAATTTTTTAATTACAATAAAAACATGAACTATTAGGTTAACAACCTCAGGTGTGGGGCTTAATAACTGGCCTCGATCTAGCTTATACAGATAGGTGAAAGATTCATCAAAATCAAGAGTTTTTTCCAGCGTCAGAAGAACCTTGCAACTGTTATATTGTAGTTCTTAATTACACTGAACACACAATACCCAGAGATATATGTCAGTACAGGTAAAGAGCATTCTACATCTGCAATGTCATTGTCATTAACTGTAATGTTAGGTTCATTAACAGAATCTGTATCTTCGTTCAGATCAAAATCATCATTACAAGAAAAGTCAGAAACATAAAACATACCCTTATTTTTTGATAAAATGCCTAATTTCAAATCAGATTGAATGCAAAGTTTTTTTTTCAGATTCAAATAATTGTTGAATAGGAATGTGGTAGTGACTCCCAGACATTTGTCGATAAAAGTCCAAATCTTCCCTCCAGATTATCTGTCTGGAATTTACCAGGTAAAATATGATAGACTACAATGACGTAATTTGTTGTGCGTTAAAGTCACGTCACTGTTGACGTCATTTACTAATACACCAGAGACTGTATAGTTTCTTTCACTTTCACTTTTGGTTTTATTATTAAAGTTGTTGTTGAGTGTTCGTCTACCATGCCGGAGTGCTGTGTGACTTATTTGCATCCCACTGCCCCCCCAACAAAAGGTTATGGGTCCAGACTGCGAGTTATTAATGAAGTGCAACTGTGAAAGATTCATCTAAAGTGCTTTATGTGTGAACATTGTGCGAGTTGAACTCCAAAACGATCGACGCTGAAAGGCACACACCACGCAGTAAGTACACCGAAAACTTTCACTTTTAATCATGGAAGCAGCTAACAAATTCGCTATAACGAAGCTCAATGACATGAACTATATAACATGGAAATATCGAATGACTGTTATCCTCAAAGCAGAAGGATTGTATTCAGCACTCGAAACGGCTGAGCCGCCCGCTGAACAGCAGGAAGCACATAACGGCTGGATAGTAAAAAACGATAAAGCCATGAGCTATATCACGTGCGCGTTAGAAGACAGCCAGTTAGCACAAATAATCACTCTCACTACTGCAAAAGCTATATGGGAGAAGCTGGCAAAGATGCATGCATCCAATATTGACATTAAAAAAATGGATATCTGGAGAGAGGTGGCGAAACTACGCATGAAAGATGATGAACTGTGGATAGATTACATCACACGAGGAAGAGCATTATGTGAAAAAGCTAGATCACTAGGCCTCGCCATCACTGAAAGAGAAGAAGCATTGAATATTTCTAAAGGCCTTTCTCGCAAATACAGATCAGTTGACATGATATTCAATGCCACAGAAAATATAAACATCGATCTTTTAAAACGAACATTGGCCGCTCAAGATGAAAAAGATGAAGATGACAACCAGAGAAAGTTAGCAGACAGTGTTTATCGAGTAAAATATCAAAGTAAAAAGAAGTATAATCCTGCCAAATGTTGGATTTGTAATAAACCTGGTCACAAACAAAAAGATTGCTGGTTCAAAGATGACAAGAGAAATACACCTGAAGCACAAAAGAATAGTCGTTCTGTAAACAATACAGAAAATCGAGGAAAAAAAACGTGGCAAAAACGAAGACCACCAGAAGTAAGAAATGCAACAAATAACTCTACATCGCAAAATGAAGCATGGAATGTTAGAGCTAACAACTCTACTTTAACTGATTGGCTTTTAGACTCAGGAGCGACAGCTCATATGTCACCGAATACAACGTTATTCACTGATTACGAAGAAAAAGAAGAGCAGGTAAAAATGGCTGATGAAAGTGTTGCCAAAACCCAAGGAAAAGGAGCAATTTACTTACAAGGATCAAAACGTAACATTATGCTGACAAATGTTTTACATGTTCCCAATTTACGTGGAAATCTTGTGTCAGTCAGTAAAATAACAAGAGCTAACAACACAGTAGTTTTTGACAGCAACGGAGCTACAGTGTTAAATCAAGATGGACAAGTCGTCGCAACTGCGAAATTGAAAAATGATCTGTACATATTGAATACAAATGTGCAAAATCAAGAATACTGTGATGCAAATGTAGCAAAAGTAGCAAAACAGTCTATTGATCAAAAAGCACAAACTACTATAAGGGAAAGCAGTACAACTACTTCATTAAAAGAAAGTACAGCTTATGCGAAAGAATCAAAAATGTTATGGCATAAAAGAATAGGACACCTAAACGAAAAAGGACTTGACCAACTAAAGAAGAAACAAATGCTCCATGGACTAGACTATAAAGACGAAAAGATGCCACCATGTGACGCCTGCATTAAAGGCAAAATGGTGAGAAATCCGTTTCCAACCATTGGAAAATATCAGTCAACAAAACCTTTGGAACTCTTGCACCTAGATTTATGTGGTCCATTTCAGACTGAATCACTAAGTGGAAAAAGATATATACTAACAATAGTGGACGATTATTCACGAAAAGTATTCACCTTTTTTCTTACTCACAAAAATGAAGCAACGCAAAAATTAGAAAACTTCAAAAGGGGTGAAGAAGCAAGAACTGAAAATCAAATAAAAAGGATACGAAGTGATAATGGAAGAGAATTTGTGTGCGAAGAAATGAAACAGTTATTAGACAAATCTGGAATTCAACACCAAACAACCATCCCATACTCCCCACAAAGCAATGGGATTGCGGAAAGAGAAAACCGTACGTTGATAGATACTGTACGAACAATGTTAATTGATGCTGAGTTACCTCTTTCTTTTTGGGCCGAAGCAACAACTACAGCTTCGTACATACGGAATTCATGCCCAACAAAAATAAATATAAATGAAACACCAGAAGAACGATATAGCGGTAAGAAACCAACGGCAAGACATTTCTAAACATTTGGTTGCCTAGCGTATTATTGGCTTCCCAAACAAAGGCGAAAGAAATTACTGCCAAAAGCAAAAGAAGGTATATTTGTTGGTTATTCAAGAATGCATGCCGCCTATCGCATTTATGATCCAGAACTAAAAAGAAGTGTGGAAACTCGTGATGTGAAATTCATTGAAAATGAAAAAGGATCGAAATTGTTAAATAAAGAAGAGATTTACAAGAATAACGAACAGTTCGAGTACATACCATTGAATAACCATCCAGAAATGATTAACCAGGAAACCCGTGAAGATCAAACATTACAGGGAAATGAACTAAATGTTCCTCAACCTTTGAGAAGATCGCAAAGAATTCAAGAACGGAATCAACAGTTTGGAATTCCATTCTACCATGAAGAATCAGAAACAGACTCAGATGAAGAAGATACTCAAGAAATGGTAAACAGAGTGACCTCCCTGTCAGTGACTCAGACAAAAGAAATAGTCACTCCAAAAACTTATGAAGACGCAATAACATCTCTGCAAAAGGAAAAATGACAAGAAGCAATGCAGGAAGAGATTACCTCCCTAACGTTACATAACACCTGGAAAATTGTTAAACGCCCAAAACAGAAGAAAGTAATCAAAAGTAAGTGGGTATACCGTCTTAAAAAATACCCAGATGGGAGTGTGCAAAAATTTAAAGCACGTTTAGTTGGAGTAGGATGTTCACAAGATCCCGGAAAAGACTATAACGAAACCTACTCACCAGTAATACGTTTGGAAAGCTTGCGAACATTAATAGCTGTCGCCAAAATGAAAAACTATCACATGAAATGTTGTGATGTGAAAACAGCCTACTTGTATGGTAAATTAGAAGAAGATATTCTAATGGAACAACCTACAGGGTTCGAACTTGAAAATCCAAACACCCACGTTTGTAAGCTGTTACAAGGAATATACGGATTGAAACAATCAGGAAGAATATGGTACAAAACATTTGTAGAGTACCTAGAACAGATAGGCTTCAAAAAATCAGCATTTGACCAATGTGTCTTTATCTTCAAAGACAAATTGAATATAGTGTATTTGGCACTCTATGTCGATGACATTATGATCTTCGGAACAAGCCAGAAAGTCATTGATACAACAATCAAGAAAATACAAGAAAACTTCGAATTAACAGAAACGAACAATGACTCAATGCTAGGATGGGAAATTAACTGGAACGACCAAAAGGTGACATTATCACAACAATCCTATGCAAAAGAAATTCTAACAAAATTTGGACTGGTAAACTGTAAGCCATCAAAAACACCGTTGAAGCCAAATCAGAATTTGGAAGTATATGAAAATTCACCACGAGCCAATAGTACCCTTTATCAAGAAATATTGGGAAGTCTAATGTACCTGGTTAGTGGAACACGTCCAGATTTGGCTTGTGCAGTAACAGTGTTATCCCAGTATATCAAGGATCCCCGTCAAATACACCTAAATGCTGCGAGACATGTCTTGAAGTATGTAAAAGGGACAGTAAACCATCAGCTTCACTATACAAACAAACCAGGACTGTTAACAGGATTTGCAGATGCCAGCTGGAATGATGGCAATGGGAACCAAAAATCATTGAGCGGATACGTCATCAAACTTGGAGAAAACGTTATTGCTTGGAAAAGCAAACAATTGCATGTATCAACATCAACCTGCCAAAGTGAACTGACTGCAATATATGACTGTATTAAAGAACTCAAATGGATTCGAGGATTCATAGCAGAGTTGGACGCTATGGATTACTTGCCAACAACAATCAGTGTGTTTAATGATAATCAAGCAGCAATTCAAGTGAGTGATGGTATTGCTATGATCAACAAGGTACGGCATTTCATTCGCCTTGTTATGTATGTGAAAGATGAGTTCTCTCAGGTAATTGCAAACTTTTATATCAGCCAGGAACAGAACTTTGTGCAGACATTTTTACAAAACCAGTAAGTAATTCTAAATTGCAAAAGGCGTTAAAGTTTATTGGTGTGTATTAATCTAATGTTAAGCAGTGTAATGTTCAGAAAGGAAGAAAAGTTCATTTTTTGCTAAAGTGTTTACAAATGTAACATATTTTATGAAAGACATCAAATTGCGTCAGTGTAAAGGGGGAAATGATAGACTACAATGACGTAATTTGTTGTGCGTTAAAGTCACGTCACTGTTGACGTCATTTACTAATACACCAGAGACTGTATAGTTTCTTTCACTTTCACTTTTGGTTTTATTATTAAAGTTGTTGTTGAGTGTTCGTCTACCATGCCGGAGTGCTGTGTGACTTATTTGCATCCCACTGCCCCCCCAACAAAATATATTCCAGGTTTAATTTCTTTCTACAGTAAGATGCTGTTTCTAAAATGGCATAGGTTGTTAATTTTAAAGCACTATGAGTTTCTTTTGTGAACATATCTGTACTCATTTGCAGTTTCTCCCATGAATCTAACCAATCCAAAAAAATCATGTAAGAATACAAACTTCTCATCATTAGCAGAATACATAAGAGGGAATTTCCATAAATCATTTTTTCGTACACCAACATGTGGAGTTTTAACGTTCATAATTTTCGACCAAGTCAGAATAATTTTAATAAATGCAGCAGTGCTTTCATAGAATGGAATTCCATGTTTTTCACCCACTACGAAGAGACCATTTTTCACAAAGCCATTAAATATCTGTAAAACCAATTTCACATTCTGCCTTTCAAGATTTGAAGGTGACAGCGCTTTAAATGTTAATCTAATTGCAAACTTTGCTAAACTTTCAACTTCCAGATTATGAAGTATTTTTAGAGCATCAAAACTAGCAGTGAGAAATTGTTTCTTTTAAGTAAAATTTGGGAAAAAAGGAATATACATGGATTTGCTGTGATTTTTTTGGTTTAACCATTTGTTCCTGATACACTTCAGGACATGCACAGAGTCAATTACAAAAAACAAGGGTCTGCGTGGATTTGCAGGGTGTGTGTTCGGGAAAACTCAGATTTTTTTATGTAAAAATAGATATAATTTTATTTGTATTTAATTATTCTATTTTTTCTATTCTTTAAGTTTTTTTTACTGTTTTGCAGACAGTGATTGTTGAGTATATATTGTTTTAATAAATTTCAATTAAAAACTCTCCATGTGATTATCACTGTCTGCAGCTAGTTGTCCCTCACGAATAATTTTCGTGATCACGAGGATGTGTGTCCCACTGTTGTTGATGTTCTTTCCGTGGTTACTGTTTTTATTTCAGATAGCCCACTTCCAGCTTCTGGCTTGACCAGTCGTCCCTCCTTCTGGTCCTTCACGTCCTTACTAGTCTGCAGCATGACGTTCAACTTCCATTTATCATTTTCATTCCAATGATCTGCAAATTACTCCTACCCTGCCGTTCGATGTTTAGTTTCTTATTAAATTTCTCACTTTCTCGCGGCAGCCATGATTCTTTACCGAGCAGCATTGTTTTGCAGGTTTACCCATAAGGTAATAATGAAATTTCTTTTAATGCTATTTCAACAGAGACGCGCATAAGGGAATCGCAGTCTTTCTTTAGACATTAAATGGGAATTTTGAAATTTCTTTTCCTTATTCTTTATAAGGAATTGGTCTGTCTCAATTTTTTTTTATATTTAATCTCAATTCGCTCAATGTAGCGATTAATATTTCTCGTTACAGTGTTTTGCTGTATTTAACGTACATTTAAGTATTTCTTTATTTTATCCCGAGAAAAAAATACCCATCTACGGATCCTTTGTATGCATTCGCTGACGCTAGCTGGTGTGTCACCCCACAGAGTAAAGGATACTCTGGAATTTTGATCAAAATGGGGAAAAATACCATAACCTGGTCATTTAAGAAGCAACGTTTAGTCGCCCTAAGCAGCTGCGAAGCCGAAATAATCGCTATAAACGAATGCGTGAAGTCATTGAAATCTTTTTGGGACCTCATAACCGAGTTAGGACAAGGGGAGTTTGATTCTTTCCCCACAATCATTCATGCTGACTCAACGTCTGCCATAGCATGTCTGGAAGCATTAGAATCGAAGAGTAGGACAAGACACATCTTGAGATTGCATAATTTCATCTCGCGAGAAATTAATCTTCAGAATGTGATTCTTACCTACTGTTCTTCTCCCGAAATGCCGGCAGACGCACTAATTAAACCTTTACCTGCCCCTGCTTTACGCAGATTCCTGGATTTGTTATCCTTATCTGAGCAGGATAAGTAATTATTTATAATAAATTACTTAACTCATTGGTTTGCTGGCCTACACGAGGGTATTTACAAAGTTTATCTTGTTCCTTTAAACTTCATAATTGCAAAGTTATTTACTTCGCGGGATGAGAGGGGTTCTAAACGCAATATTTTTTGTTAAATGACTTTAGCTTTAAAATCACAAAAGGATATCTTTTGGGCTTGTTCTTACCTTACGTGAAGGCAGTAACCACGTTGTTTTTTTACTACATGATATATATTTTTTTATTAACGTATTGTACGTGTATTATACATTTTAATTATGATATACCAAAATGCAAAATATATTTTGTCTTCTTTTGCTAAAAAGGCAAAACATACTGTGTGCGCACACAAAAATGAAAGGAAATAATAAAGGCATAAATGTTTTTTGTTTATTGTAACTTAGACAATTTTTTTTTGAATCTGTATATGTAACGTCAGTACATAAACTTCTATCTGTACAAATGACCGTCATTTTTTTGGTGTTCAAGAAAATTACAGGGGGCTTTGTTCGGGAAAACTCAGATTTTTTTATGTAAAAATAGATATAATTTTATTTGTAATTAATTATTCTATTTTTTCTATTCTTTAAGTTTTTTTTTACTGTTTTGCAGACAGTGATTGTTGAGTATATTTTGTTTTAATAAATTTTAATTAAAAAATCTCCACGTGATTATCACTGTCTGCAGCTAGTTATCCCTCGCGAGTAATTTTCGTGATCACGAGGATGTGTGTCCCACTATTGTTGATGTAACTTTCCGTGGTTACTGTTTTTATTTCAGACAGACCACTTCCAGCTTCTGGCTTGACCAGTCGTCCCTCCTGCAGCATGACGTTCAGCTTCCATTTATCATTTTCATTCCAATGCTCTGCAAATTACTCCTACCCTGCCGTTCGATGTTTAGTTTCTTATTAAATTTCTCACTTTCTCGAGAGCAGCATTGTTTTGCGGGTTTACCCATAAGGTAATAATGAAATTTCTTTTAATGCTATTTCAACAATAACGCGCATAAGGGACGCCATGCTGCACATTCTTATTTCCCATTAATAATTAATTATGATTTCGCAGTCTTTCTTTAGACATTAAATGGGAATTTTGAAATTTCTTTTCCTTATTCTTTATAAGGAATTGGTCTGTCTCAATTTTTTTATATTTAATCTCAATTCGCTCAATGTAGCAATTAATATTTCTCGTTACAGTGTTTTGCTGTATTTAACGTACATTTA
>JAHWFO010085729.1:0-16527 GCA_023313115.1 Rhysida immarginata
ATACCCAAAGGCGCGCCTCAATCTTGTCTCCATGTGTCAATTATCAAAGCAGGGTTACAGTCTTCTTTTTGCCCCAACTGGTTACTCCATTACTTCACCCAAGAGCACGACCATCGCTGCGCAGGAGGACGTGGAGGACCTACCGTTCCTTCCCGTGGTCTGAAATATCCATTCAGTTTCCCGAACAGACCCCCCATTACTTTCAGTGGCTGTCACTTATAGTGATATTCACAATCCATTGGGCCATCCGTCATCAAAAAACTCACCGCAGCAGTGAAACACCATAGCATGCGCAATCTTGAAGTTTTGCCGCCATTAATGGATGACCAACCATGTGTTGCATGCCTTATGCAACGCCCCTCACAACATTGTACAAGGTCAACGGTCAACACGTCCTTTACAGCTACTTCACGTGGATACAGTGGGAGCAATGCCTACCACTTCTATCCATGGAAACAAATTCCTGTTAATAGCCGTAGATGACTTCTCACGAAAAACTTTCGTTTGTGCTACACTTACAAAAAGTGAAGTGCCAAAAGCGTTAAGTGACTTGATACTAAAGCTACAACGCTCTACAGCACAAAATCTGGCGTATATACGTTCCGATAATGGAACAGAATTCACCAATGTGGAGCTAGGTGAGTTCTGTACGAAGCAAGGCATATCTCAACAATTCACCGTTCCTGAGAACCCCCAGTCAAATGGTGTTGCTGAGAGAACCGTACACTCCATTTGCGATGGAATTAGAGTTCTTCTTGCATCGTCAAAAGTTCCGCACCAATTCTGGGACCATGCTGCGACAATGGCAGTTTTTAATCTGAATTCCTTGCCCAGACGAGGTCAAACTAAGTCCCCTGAAGAGATATGGTCCAAAAAGAAAGCGCCCATCAAATATCGACCTCCTTTCGGTTGCCTGGTATACTATTATATACCCAAGTTGCACCAATCAAAATTTGATGCTCGCGCCAAAAATGGTGTTTTTATGGGATACTCCGCTTCATCTCTTGGGTACTTTATTTATGCACTTAATGAGAGCAAGTTTTTACGAGCATGTACTGTTCGTTTCTTTCCTAAGGTATTTCCAGAGTTCACAAGAAAATCAGATCCATCATCATCTGTTCCTCTGGTATTTCCAATTCGCATGGAACCCCCAGTTTTTGAAGCACCACTGCCTGATGAACCACATATCAAGAGCATACCGCCAATCTCACCCACTTTAACATTAGACGAGACAAGAATGCAGTCCCCGTCTGATAATGAGGACACACTAGTGGTTACACCTCCATCAGAAACCACATCGATGGAAGATATTCAACCTTGTTCGTCTAAATCACCAGTGAAACAACCTCCCGTTGAAGTCCCACAACCGGTATTACGATGTTCACAAAGATTAAAAGAGAAGGCAGAAAAATAACGTGCCGCCTTATGTCATCCCCACTTTACTGACTTGCTAATCATTCCGCCAATCACACCCCAGTCTTATGAACAAGCACTCGCTTCTCCCCAACATCATCAATGGGAAGAGGCCATGCTAAATGAATTGAATTCACTCATGCTTCATCATGTCTGGGATTTAGAGCTTCCACCATCAAATGTCAAAATTTTCAAGAGCAAATGGATCTACCGCATTAAATACAATCCTGATGGTTCCCTTCCTTGATGAATCCCTTCGCTTACTGTTTGCCATAGCTGCAAATACAGGGATGTCACTGCGCCCGTATGACGTCAAATGTGCATATCTTCACGCATCGGTAGACGTGATTATCACCCAAGGGATTATCAACGCCAGTTAATCACGTCTGCAAATTGCGTAAATCACTTTACGGCCTCAAACAAAGTGGAAGATGCTGGTACGTAAAATTGTGTCAGCTTCTTACCCGAATAAAATTCACTCCATCCAGAGCAGACGATTGTTTTTCTACTATACTAATGCTGGGTGCACCATTCTCATAACAGTCTACGTGGATGACATCGTGGCAGCAACAACAAATATCTCCATCTTTACCTCCATCATGGACAAAGTGAAGCAAGAAATCGACCTCGTGGAGTTGGGAGTGGTAAAACATCTGCTAGGTATGCATGTGTCACAAGTGAACGGTAGTATTCATCTGTCACAGGCACTTTATATCAAGCAAATTGTGTATGATTATGGCCTTCAAGACATCAAACCAAAGACCATGCCACTAAGCACTCATGTGAACCTTGATGATACTGCGGATTGACAACCGGTCGATTCTACCAAATACCAATCTCTTCTCGGTTCCTTAATGTATGTAATGACTTGCACGCGGCCGGATATAGCTTTTGCAATTACTAGGCTGTCGACATATGCTAAATCGCCTACACATTTGCATACGACTGCTCTTAAGGGCGTCGCTTCTTATCTTAAACACAACTGCGACACATCACTCGTTTTTACCCCATCTACGGGTCCTTTGTGCGCATTCGCTGAGACTAGCTTGTGTGTCACCCCACAGAGTAAAGGATACTCTGGAATTTTGTTCAAAATGGGGAAAAAACCATAACCTGGTCATCTAAGAAGCAACGTTTAGTCGCCCTGAGCAGCTGCGAAGCCAAAATAATCGCTATAAACAAATGCGTCAAGTCACTGAAATGTCTTTGGGACCTCATAACCGAGTTAGGACAAGGGGAGTTTGTTTCTTTCCCCGCAATCATTTATACTGACTCAACGTCTGCCATAGCATGTCTGAGAGCATTAGAATTGAAGAGTAGGACAAGACACATCTTGAGATTGCTTAATTCCATAGCGCGAGAAATTAATCTTCGGAATGTGATTCTTACCTACTGTTCTTCTCCCGACATGCCGGCAGACGTACTAACGAAACCTTTACCTGCCCCTGCTTTACGCAGATTCCTGGATTTATTATCCTTATCTGAGCAGAATAAGTAATTATTTATGTTAAATTACTTAACTCATTGGTTTGCTAGCCTACAGGAGGGTATTTACAAAGTTTATCTTGTTCCTTTAAACTTCATAATTGCAAAGTTATTTACTTCGCGGGAGGAGACAACGCCTCCTAAAGATAAGGCCTGAGCGCGAAAACATCAGACATTGTTACATCATCATCCGAAGATACGTTTAATCGCATTTATACCAATAATAAGCCCTGAAATGCGATTAAACGTATCTTCGGATGATGATGTAACAATGTATGGCGTTTTCGCGCTCAGGCCTTATGTTTAGGAGGCATTGGATGAGAGGGGTTCTAAACGCAATATTTTTTTGTTAAATAACTTTAGCTATAAAATCACAAAAAGGTTTTTTGGGCTGGTTTCTTACTTTACGTGAAGGCAGTACTATATTATTCTTACTACATGATATGTATCTTTTACATTTGTTAATGTATTATACATTTAACATACATTTTAACTTGGTATACCAAAATGCAAAATATATTTTTTGTATTTTTTGCTAAAAAGCAAAACATACTGTGTGCGCACACAAAAATGAAGGAAAATAATAAAAGGCATAAATGTTTCTTTGTTTATTGTAATTTAGACAATTTTTTTTTCGAACCTGTATATATAACGTCAGTACCTAAACTTCTATCTGTCCAAATGAACGTCATTTTTTTCTGTGCTCAAGTAAATTACAGAGGGCTTTGTTCGGGAAAACTCAGATTTTTATGTAAAAAAAAACAAAAAAAAAACAAAATAGATATAATTTTATTTGTAAATAATTATTCTATTTTTTCTATTCTTTAATTTTTTTTACTGTTTGCAGACAGTGATTGTTGAGTATATATTGTTTTAATAAATGTTAATTAAAAAGTCTCCACCTGATAGTCACTGTCTGCAGCGGTTGTCCCTCGCGAATAATTTTCGTGATCACGAGGATGTTGTGTCCCACTATTGTTGATGTTCTTTCCGTGGTTACTGTTTTTTTTTTTTTATTTCAGACAGACCACTTCCAGCTTCTGGCTTGACCAGTCGTCCTTCCTTCTGGTTCTCCACGTCCTTCCTAGCCTGCAGCATTGATTATGCTTGGAATAAATCAATGCTGCAGTCTGCTTAAGGAATTGGTCTGTCTCAATTATTTTTATATTTAAAATCAATTCGCACAATGTAGCGATTAATATTTCTTGTTACAGTGTTTTGCTGTATTTAACGTACATTTAATTATTTTTTTTATTTATCCCGAGAAATATTTTTTTTGTAATTGAGATCACGATGCCTATTCCTCAATTAAATCATATTGTATAAAATATTCTTTTGTACAGAATATTTTTGATAAAAGATAAATAAATATCGCAATTTTTTAACCAAAATAAGTCTTTTAACGAGCCACGTTCATTCATAAGGTTTGGGGTTCTTTTTTAAAGTACCACTCATTCAATTCTATTTTGCTTCCCCCTCTGAACAATTCATAAGTTATATTCCAATTGTTCCTGAGTAGTTTCTGACTTAGCTCTGATCTTACATATTTATGTTTAAGTTACCACCCCTCACTTTCCCTTGGGCTTTCTGTCGTTTCATTGGCCCATTTTATTATAACTTTTATAATTTTTAGGATGGTAGCAATAAGACGTGCATTTTATAAAATGTGAGCAGGTCTTGAAAAATAAAATTTGCTTTAATTTATTAGTTTTAACTATTGATATGTATTTCCACCATAAACTATTAACGTGAAAAACTTAATAATTAAAATAATTGTTATTTGATAATACTAAATACGAATAATATCGACATTTTGAATATCGATATCATTTTCTCTATCGAAAAACCCTACTTCGATGTTTACAGTATGTTTACAGCATAGTATTAGAGCGTTTACAGTATGGCTTACAGTATCAACTCTCTCACAAATGCTTCAGAAGGGTGCTCTAATGGCGGCCAGTGGCACGTGACATGCCTTAGCCAATCCCATGCCTCATTTGTCTGCATTCGCTGAGGGAAAGAATCTCCATACCATGGATGAAAGAAACAGGATGGACTCCCCCCTATACTTCCCCAGCAAGTTTGATTTCAGAACGACATCTGTATTTTTGCATGAAAACTAGCATCTGTCGTCTGCTTAGGGAGAAGAGGAAGCGTTGTCCATAAGCTAATGGGCATTGTTGACATATTGTTGCTAGGAGACCAGAAACAGCTGCGATTTCTTTGAAACGTATAATATATATTTAGATCATGTGTACAGTTATGATTTAAGGAAGATATATTTTCCATTTTCATTTTGATATCTTTTAATGTATTTTAAATATAATTTCTAAAGCAAAACTTTATACTCATATAATTATATTGTTTAAAGAATCGTACGTAATCTTAATAAAAACCATATTTAAACTCCACAACTTAATATTTCAATAAATTAATTCAATAAAAAAAAAAATATTTTAATACAAAAAAAATTCAAAAGAACTCTATGATATACGTAAAATTTGCAATAGGCTGCCATGCTTTTCTCCTCTAACAGCTGTGTAAACAGAAACTATGCGAAGCGAAACCGAACGTTTTCGGTATTGTTCACTTAAGAATCCAGAAGGCGCCACTGAAAAAAAACTCGCGCACGACTCATAGGAGTCGTCCATCCTGTTTCTTTCATCCATATCCATACTCTATCTAGTGCTCTACACGTGCCTCCGCACCAGCACCAACTAGCGCGGTTATTTAGAAGATTTTGTCAAAGCATTGTTGCGTTCACGAAATGATTTGTAAACTGTCAGACAACTTTTCAAAAGCCAATAAATGAAAATTTTAAATAATAAGAATACAATTTTCCATAATAATTCTCTTTGGCTGTCTGAGCAATATCACCTAGAGAAAAAGCCTGCTCACGGAAAAACCATAGTGTTACATCACCTACGGTAGGGACAATTTCGGGCTTATTCTTGATAGAAATATGATTAACAATACGCTACCGTAGGTAGTGCAACAACGAGACTAACGAGAAAGACAGGCTCTGGCACTAAAAGTCACCTGACCAAGATAGGTCTATTAACAATGTAACTCTCATTGTTTTCATCTTGTATTTTAACAATGTGTATTTTCCTTTGCTGGAAACAATGAAAGTTGGATAGTTGCTAGACCTATTTTGATCAGGTGATTTTCAGTGCCGGAGCCTGTATTTCTCGTTAGCCTCGACGAAACAATATATGAGGTTTTCGCGCTTAGGCTTTGAGTAGAGGTAGTGTGGGTCTGAGTAGTCTGTTTGTCCGAGGCCAACAAAGAAAGTTAGAACAATCCGTCCAAAGCCAGGGATTTTGGTGGTAAGACAATACTCAGTCATTGATATTAATTAAATAAATAAACTGAAGAAAAAATAATTCTCTTATTCTTTCCAAACCAGGAATTGTAGTGGTAAGATAATACTCAGTCATTGTTGTGAATAAATAAACTGAAAAATGTTAATTGTTGATACTTTTATATGCAGATGAATAGTACATGGGTGCAGAATGTAAGTTTTGAAAACCATTGATGATCCACTTTTTCATTTCTTTACCCTTCAACCTGTAAGGTTGACACCAATCATGTAATGGGTGGATTTGTAGTTTCCATAATTAGCTTGAACAAATTAAATATACAGCTACCAAGGCATAATTTCTTATGTTTATTTTAATATTATATTTTATTTGTTTGAATCAATGACGTATATTATAGATATACTCCGAAACCAGCCGCAATATTTGAAGCAAATTGGGAAGCTCCGCCACCCAGAATCGTCATGGCCGAAAGTGAATGAAGATGATGCAAAACACGTGGCCAAGTACAGACGAAGGAGGAGTAGCTGATTAATAATTCTTTCACACGCCGATCACGGAGTGATAGGTTTATCTTTTTGTTAGCTTTGTATTTGAAGTATTTAATTATATTTTGTAAACCATTTTTCAATCATGGTATCAATTTCAATTTAGTTTCGATTAATTTCAATTTCGTTTTGATCATCCTTCAGTTACGTATTTTCATTTCAGTTACGTATTTTTCATTTATGCTGGTGGAAAATGATTCCAGATCCTTTTTCGTGACGGTTTGTACAGTTGTACGCAGAACAACTTTGAGGAATGATGTTGAATTAATTATTTCTCGGGCCCAAAATCGTCAAAAACAAAGCAGCCAGACAGCTAATTACTCCACGGCTCGCTCCTATCCAGACTATCACGGCTTCAATTTGCTTCACTTTGGTAGCGATGTTAACAATAGGATTCGGAATCCATCTTTAATATTTGGTTTGAATTATGAGAAATTGTTTATGGACGCGTTCCCGAAATGAGTTTTGGAGTATATTTGAAAAAAAATAAATAGGAAATTTGAAAATATTACCATTGAATTTGTAGGGTGCAGACAATTAGAAATTATACCTTTGTTTTAAACCCCATGTTATAATACGAGGGAAAATCAGGAAGTAACCTTATTTAGTTTTTTTAAAAAAGTGCTGGAGCAGACATGAAATAACAATGTATGCAAAAGAACACATCAATGTTCTGGTGATTTCTCTAAGTATGAGCCATTGAGATTAAGGCAATTGTCCCATCATGGTACAAGTTTTGAATGCCCATTACATGCAAGTCCGTTTCCTGTGTGTACAGCCACTGGCGCACTTCACCTCGGTAAACGTTTCCACCATGCCCACACAAGGCGAATATTTTCTGAACAGAATAGTTGCCATAGATGAAAGAACCACTCCGTGGGAAACGTTTTGGTTAGTTGAAGAAGCTTCTGGTGAAATGAGACGAGTAATCAGACAGGTCAACAATGGAATTGTCTTGTTTAGGCCATGCAGTCGATGCAATACACCAGGCCCGCCGCCAGAAATGTTTGGGCCCCTGACAACTGGGTACGTGTGGGCCCCTCTGGGCTCTGCCTCGTGCCTGATGCCTTTTCCCAGGTTCCCACATGCCAAAAACCTTGAAATATGTATACAAAATGACCGAAATGTAGTTTATCCGACAGTGACAATGCTGGCTGTATTTATGAATACTAATACCATACTTGGTGAGTTGAACCTTCTCGCAAATAAAAGTTTGACTGCAAGTAGGAAAGCCAATGGAAGCAGATGGCGGAATTGAAATAATACATTAATGAGATAGGCCTATGCAACGGGTTACTTGTAATGGTACAATTATATCAATGCAATGATTAGGAGTAACATCTGGGTATATTTTTTAATACGTACTAGCCTAACGATTAGGGTTATCTACATGGTGTACAATCAGTATGGTATGGTAAGATTCTGTATTTATACACTAACATACTTACTATATCAGTATGTCTAGAGTAAGATCTAAATAGTTTTTCTTGAAGTTGAACAGCATTAATCTGACATTGGTGACAAGAAGTTACTGCGATGAGGAGGACCACCTTCTTATTTTCATATTAGCAAAAACACGTATGACTTCATTGAAGTTTACCTGCCTGGTAAGTTCGTGTTCAATTGAAATAATTGACAGTCCATTTAATCTTTCTTGGCTCATGGTAGAACGCAAATAGTTTTTTATAATAGCCAATTTGCTGAACGATCGTTCTCCTTGAGCCACCGACGCAGGAAGACAACAAAAAATCCTCAGAGCAATACAGACTTCACTAAATATTCCTTCTAACCCGAGTGAATAAATTGAGTTCAAGAGATCAAGTGGATCAGACAACGCAGAAGCAGACGCTTCCTTGATGTTGAATGTCACACTGTATACATGCTTCAAGTGAAGCAACTCGTCTTTCAAAAGGCTGGTAAAATCACGTGGATATTTAACCAATAAATCAGCACAAGAGGATGAGATTTCTTCAGAAGTCAGACTTCTAAAATTTAGAACTGGATTGAATAGTTTCCAGATCTTGTCCAAAACTTCGAACCGATGGTTCATCTGCGCAATCACAGAATCCAAAATCAAATACAACACTTCTCTAGTAAACTTAGCTTCTGCTGATTCCTCGACACCCGCGACGCCTTGGGAATCATGGGACGTTTCGGAATCTGAACGGAAACGTCTTGGCCTTTTGCCTCGACGCCGCGCCGTCTTTGGATACATGCTGTAGGAATTCCTAATTCTTTGGATACATGCTGTGCTTCAGTGAAAATCGTGTGGCAATTATCTCTCAACTGCTGCAATTCATATGAGAGATCCTTGATGTTACGTGACGCGATTTCAAATGAGATTGCCTTTGATTGGAGTATTAGATTTCTTTCATTGATGCAAGTCAAAACGTTTAGCCAGAAAGCTGCCATCAACACTGCAGTGAAGGAAGAGAAATATGTTTTCAGTCCACGTGCTTCGCTTCTAATTTCATTTGTGTACTTTGTCGTGGACATCACTTTCTCTAGAATAGGAAGAATGCTAGGCAACCTCTGAGCAATTGGACGCACGGCATCAACTCTTGAACACCAGCGCGTGTCACTCAGATAATGCAGCGAGCATCTTGTTGATTCCAGCAAGAGATTCCATCTTTCTGGACAAGAGCTGAATAATTTGTAGAGGCGATTCACGTTTCCAAAGAATGCTACGGTATCTCTGCAACACGACGCAGCATTTACCCCGACCAGATTCAATGTGTGAGCTGCACATGGAGAGAATAGAGCAGCATGAGCAGCATCATTCTTTTCTAGAATCCGCGCTTGAACACCTTTCACTTTTCCCGACATGGTTGCGCCATTGTCAAAACCCTGTCCACGACAATCTTCAAGATCAATTCCATGTTCGTCTAAGCGTGAAATGAGTGTTTCTGCAATTTCTTCTCCTGTCTTCTGATTGCACGGGAAGAACTCTACAAATCTCTCTTCCATTTGTTCTCATCGTTTTTATGGACGTATCGTAATATGAGAACATTTTGTTCTGTATGGGATACGTCAGATGTAGCATCACATAAAATGGAAAAATAAATAGCTTCCCTTCTTTCAAGCAAAATCTTGTCTAGAACATGTTTTGCACATAAAGAAATGAATTCGTTTTGTGTCTGCCATGACAAATAATGAGTTCGCATTCTTTCACCATGCTCTTTCTTGTTTTTGATGCACTCCAAGTGATGTTTCAGCAAAGGATCATAGTGAGATACGAGTTCTAGTAACCCCAAAAAGTTGCTATTGTGAGGGTTTCCTATGTCTTGAGATTGTCCGCGAAATGCGAGTCCTCTGGAAGCCAGAAACAATGTAACATCCAAGAGTCTACGCAATAGGGCATTGAGCTTGTCACTTTCAGTTTAGATTCGCTGTTGAAAGCTGCTATCAATACCACAAGAACCAATAACTGATTTTTCCAAAAGCTTCCAAGCCACGTAAGAATCCCTATGCTGGGAACTTTTTTCGTGATTCCGTAACCTTTCGTAAAGAAACCTCCACTGTTGTTTTTTTGGATCAAAACCTTCTCGTCTTGTCTAAAGGCTAGTACTGACATGCTGTTCCAGACTTTTACCAGAAGAAAAGAGAAGGCACGTGATGCAGTATAGAACACTTTTTGAGCTGCTCCAGACAATCCAATCTCTAAGTAACTCTTCTCGACTATTGGACAACTGGGAGTGTAACATACATTTGGAAAACATTTTTCCAGTGTAATCTGAAGGCATGTTTTTGATCATGTCTATTAACTGATTTTTAGTTTTTAACTTGCATAAAACGATGCACTGTCTGTCCCGGTCTTGCAAGTGATCTGGCCATCGCCCAGGATCGCTGTAGTTGCGAAATTCGTTTTTATGTTCGACAAAATCATCAACATTATCATTTGCCTCTCCTAGTCCTAACTTCGCTGATAGTCCTACTGTCTCGACCTCAGTTTGAGTTGCAGATGTTTCGTTTCCAGATCTGCTAGTTGCACAACCGCGTTCTTCGTCTGCGGGCCGGAAATCTTCACGTGGCAATTCCTGGCGGGATGTTGATGGAAAGGAAACATCTTCAGATTCAGCAGAGATATTAGGTTTAGGAGCATCGCTGTGTTTAAAAAATTGGACAATTACATTTTTGGTTTATAATTTTTTTTCCCGTTTCTCCCTCTGTTTCTTTTCCCGTCGGTTTTGAGCACCAGACTTGTGTCGATTCATTGTATGTTCTACTTTGATCTGTTTGGCAAATAATGATAACTTTATAGTTTATTATTCAAACGTGGGGATAAGTAACAACTTACTTAGAAAGATGTTATCTCAACTAACCTTGCTAGTTCTGTATCAAGCTGAAACTTCAGTTAAAAAAAAAAATCTGATGTTCCAGAATCTCTAGTTATACTTGAACACACAAAACCAGTGCCCACTCATCACTGCTTTAAAAGCAATAATGAACGCCCAAGCGAATGAATTATCAAACTACGGAGACGGACTTTTTCTACACCGTACACGTCAACATCCACACGAAAGTGTACAAGAATATCGCTGTTGCCTGAAACAGAACGACGTCTGATTGTGTGAAACGGAAATATTCATTTTACAGCGGCGACGGCGTCGGCTGGCTCTCTTTCTTTGAGAAGCGTGCCGCTGTCGGCCGGCGGTGGCGGGCCCCTTTGTCAAGCGTGCTTCCCACGATACGAGCACGTTGACAACGTCTACTTGCTTGGAGTATGCGGGCATTTAAACATCCACTTGTATTGTTCTTTGTTGTAAGCTAAATGTTTTAACTTTTTTGTTACATGTAACTTGAATAATTGTCCGAATATATATCTACGCGCACAGCATCAGCATTAAAAAAATCAAGCATGGCTGACGAGGCCCCCCTTCCGTTGGGGCCCCGGACTAGAGTCCCATTTGTCCCCCCCCTGGCAGCGGCCCTGCCTACAATGACAAGAGAAAGCCTGTCCATTTGCGTTCAACCCTATTGTTTGGACATAACCTACAAGGATTAAGGGATGGCTTGGTTCCCACTATATTACAGAGTACTAGATAGAGGAATTTAACAATGTATTTTATTGAAATCATCGGCGGATTTAGGGGGGGGGGGGGCTATAAGGGCTTAGCCCCCTCCCTGGCGAGTATTATTTACTGTACTAATTGAGTATGATGCCACCGATCAGTGGATGGGGCTTAGCCCCTTCATTCATTTTACTTTAAATCCGCCGATGACTGAAATTATATTTTATAACACGTTTTACTATGTGTCAGATCGCTTATCAAGGTCTTCGCAGCATCATACGAAGAAGAGGAAGCCATCTGACAAAAGCGAGAAGCAGACGAAGCCCAGAGACGAAGTTAAGCAACATCGAGCGGGGTCAGCATCGTGTTGGGTGGAGAATGAAGTCAGCCACTTCTCTCCTCCTTCGAAGATTTTTTCGAAGCGCCCAACAACGCAGGAGGAATGCTGGAGGACGCTCATTCGCCGACAATAAATTTATTCAACAGAGGCAAACGTAGGCAAAGCAGACCAGCCTATAAATACTCACGGCAGAAGACAGCCAGGAGAGAGAGCCTTAGGAACCCAAAGGAAATCACTTGGAGAAGGAAAGGCGAGCCACATCGAGCGACTGGAGACCAAGAGGAGGAACAAACCTCAACACAGCCGTTGGCCAGGAAAGGACGTCGAACTGCTAAGAGACGTATGATATCTCAGCGACGTCGCCGAAGGAGCCCCAGTCATACACGAAGCCCGAGCCAAGCTGCCGCCACTTCTACACGGAATGCCCCGTGCATTCGGAAGGAATCTATCGACGCCACAGGTCGTATGAATTCAAAGTTAGATTTTCTTAATTGTGATTTATTTACTGAGGAGGAAAATAGAATCCATCGAGTCGGAACCAAAAAGGCAGGAAGCGAGGATACTAGCGGACACGAGCAGCCACGTCGATTGAACGTCTACGAGGAGAAAACGTGCGGTACCAGGCGAGGTACGGAATCCACGTCTCGAGATATCGACAGAGCTTGCAGCCGGCAAACGAGGGATCGTCTACGAGGAAAAACGTGCGGTACCAAGCGAGGTACGGAATCCACGTCTCGAGATATCGACAGCGCTTGCAGCCGGCAAGCGAGGGATCCACGCCGCCCGAAGAAAAGGAACACATCCTTCTGCAACCCGACCCGAGCCCTATCGGAAAACATAGGCTCCGCAGGTGCGCTCCGCGTAGAGATCTCGCGCTGCGAGTTGCGCTTTGCTAAGCTAATTCCATGGGCAGACAAATTCGACCTGAACAAGCAACAAGCAGCCGAGAAATCGAACTCCGTAAGGGACTTAGTTCGAAGGAAGGATGCGACCGAATTTGATGCGACCCCTCTTTACTCGTCATCATTAGTCAGTTGGACCACAGGATTCAGAGGCAACGGATACACGAGAAGAACTTATGCTCAAGTTCTAAAATCATGCGCTCCGAAGATTTGAGCAGCATCAATTTCCATTGTCTCATTAAAACTGTATCTAAGAATTTTGATTTATATTGATTAAACGTAACTTTATACCTACCTTACCGTCTCCTCCCTTCTCTTTCACATTACTCTGCGTTATCACAAATTTAACTAAGAAAAAGTCGTGAAAGAGAGGGGGAGGTGCTTGGTAAGCAAGCTGTGCAATGCCATGGACTTATACGCTTCCACTACAGAACTGTGAATTTGACAAGGTATGGTGTTTGAATTTGTGCTACGTTTTAATCATTTTTCTTGCTGTGTTTTCTTGATTCAATTAGGAACTGTTCCAGTTAGTGCTTCAGAGAGAAAGAGGGTGAGGTGCTAGAAAATAAAGGAAGAACAGTGGAAACCCGGATTTGGACTGTGAATAAAGAAAACGTCAGTGATAGTGAGTTATATTTTCAAATTTTCATCATGGATCTCAAGGCGCTGGAAACGATGCAATTCCCGCTATTTGAAGGGAAGAAAGGAGAAGATCCGGATAGCTTCTTAAAGACTTTCAAGATGATCGTAAGGTGTAAAAATTTGGCTTTGGAAAATTGCGTCAGGATCCTGCCGAGTGCAATGAAAGGTGACGCATTGGAATGGCTGGCCGACCTTATGATACAGCAACCCGCTCTTACGGGGAGACACTTTGAGGAACAATTTCAATTGACCTATTCCAGGGGCCAAACTCAAGTGAGATTGAGACGCGATATTTTAAATTTGAAGATGAAGAAAAACGACTTGCCTAGCTATTTACTTCAATTTCGTAAACTCTTAGGAGGAATACAGCAAGCTTCGGAATATGATAAGCTGCTGTGGCTCATTGAAGGGTTACCCCCCAGCCTAAGAGTCACATTAAGGATGAAGAAATTTTCAACCGTCTTGGAGGCGATAAATTATTTAGAGCAGTGGCACCAGGCCCAAGACCCAGAAGTTCAACTGCAGGAAGAAGAAATCCCAATGGAACTTGATGCAGTATCCACACGTCGGCCCGCTACGAGAAAGAGAAAAATCTTTTGTTATCGTTGCGGAGCAGAAGGCCACATTAGGAAAAATTGTAGAAGGAAGGAGGCTAATATAAAAAAAAGCCCCCAAGTGAACTTCGTCGACCAAGGTAATCGGCGAAATCTAATAATTATCCAAGGAAAGATAGCCAATGGCGAGGCGAAAATCCTGATCGACACAGGAGCGGAAGAAAACTTTTTGGATGAAGATTTTGCTCAGAGAAACAAAATCATACTGAAACCTATAGCGAGGAAAAAGCAAGCATCATTAATTACCGGGCAGAAATGCGGAATCACAGGTGAAACCGAAACATTGAAGATTAGCAGTGGCAAATACCAGGGCTACGGAGAATTCAATGTATTGTCAGTGCGCAATTACGACGCAGTTTTGGGTATGCCCTGGCTAAGAAAAGAGCAGCCGGTAATACATTGGGCGTCGCAGACATGCTCCATTAACCGAAAAGGCAAACTGCTTCATCTAGTCAAATGGACCTCTAGAGACGACGACATGGAAGAAATGTCAGCCGTTGAGTTTATGCATACCCTAACAAAGCA
This sequence comes from Rhysida immarginata, assembly GCA_023313115.1. NCBI lineage: Eukaryota > Metazoa > Arthropoda > Chilopoda > Scolopendromorpha > Scolopendridae > Rhysida > Rhysida immarginata. Next base: position 14,802 of record JAHWFO010085729.1, read on the forward strand.
ACCAGAGGTGCCGGCATTTGCGGTCTACGTAAAAAGGCAAGAATCAATATCATACGATAATGTTAATAATGCTTTGCAAAATATGCACCCTAAATTTAGGACTTTAATTCAAAAGTATAAAAACTTATTTCCGGATGAATTACCGCCAGGTCTGCCACCCAAGAGGCAAGTTCAACACACACTCGGCCTAACAACCCTGTCCAGTCCGGTCAACGCCCCGCTGTACAAACTATCACAGAAGGAGGAGGCCGAGGTGGAAAAGACATTAAGTAAGTTAATAGAAAAGAAATTAATTAAAGTTTCTACATCTAATTTTGCTTCACCGGTACTATTCGTGACCAAGAAAGACGGAGGACTGCGGATGTGCGTGGATTTCAGAAAAATGAATCAAATTACTAAGGACAACCGATACCCGGTGCCTAGAATAGACGGATTGGTGGACAAATTAGCCAACGCTCGGTTCTACACAAAGTTAGATATCATGGACGCATATCACCAGATAAGAATGGATTCAAACCAGACACATCTCACGGCGTTTAAAACAAGATTAGGATTATTCGAGTTTCTGGTAATGCCCTTCGGTTTGAAGGGAGCATCCTCCACATTTGCTCTTACGCTTAATAATTCCTTATGGGGGTTACTGGATAAGGGTGTCATCGCGTATTTCGACGACATTCTCATCTACGCGGAAACTATGGAAAAGCTAAGAGAGTTAACGGAGAAAGTACTACAAAGATTGCTGAAGGACAGACTTTTTCTAAAAATCACGAAATGTGAATTTGGAGTGAACAGAGTGAAATATCTCGGATACGAGTTCTCAGAACAAGGCAAATCATGTGACAACCGTTTGGTGGAGGCAATCAGGAAATGGCCAACGCCAGCCAACGTCCGGCAAGTGAGAGGATTCTTGGGCACGATACAATTTTATAGACATTTCATTGCACGATACTCAGAAATTGCTGAGCCGTTATTCCAATTGCTTAGGAAAGAGGAGCCCTTTGTTTGGACGGAAGCAAGAAGGGAGGCCTTCGGCAGGCTGAAAGAGGCGCTAATTCGGCCACCCATATTGAAAATATTCAACCCCAAGAAGAGATTGCACGTTTTATGTGATGCTTCTGAAACAGCTATAGGCCTGGTAGCTATGCAAATTTACGACAACAAGCTATTTCCAATTGCTTTCGAGTCAAGAAAATGGAGAGTTGAACAACAAGGGCACAGCAACTATGAGCGGGAACTATTGGCGGTAGATCACGCAGTTAACTGTTGGAGCCACTACATCCAACAAGTGCCCACAGTAATCTACACCGACAACCAAGCGGTGTCTCGACTACTAAAACAAAAAAGGCTTCTCACAAGAATTCAAACTAGACTGCTTCAGTCCCTGATGGGTTTTCATGTGACATTGGCATACATCAGGGCGGAAAAGAACGTCATCGCCGATGCCTTATCCAGACATTTAAAGCCGCAAACAAAAAAGAGAATTTTTTGTTGCGGGATAGCGGCGGGGATAGTGTCAGATCGCTTATCAAGGTCTTCACAGCATCATACGAAGAAGAGGAAGCCATCTGACAAAAGCGAGAAGCAGACGAAGCCCAGAGACGAAGTTAAGCAACATCGAGTGGGGTCAGCATCATGTTGGGTGGAGAATGACGTCAGCCACTTCTCTCCTCCTTCGAAGATTTTTCGAAGCGCCCAACAACGCAGGAGGAATGCTGGAGGACGCTCA
>JAHWFO010085730.1:0-18590 GCA_023313115.1 Rhysida immarginata
ATATCTGCTTCGGTTCAAAAAATAAAAGGGGGGTTCAGACTTTTGTATTCACCCTGTATATTCTATTTAAAAAATTTTTTATTTCAAATAAATGTGCCTTTTTCAAAAAAAAAAATAAATAAATAAAGAAGGCTTATGTAGGGCATCTTACCCCGACTCACCCTATATAAAACTTTGCTAAGGTATGCCACTCATTCCGTGAAGCTGCTTGATGAATGAGAACTAGGGCTTAGAAAATCGGTTCATTCTTTTTACATATATATTTATATTATTAATTTTTTTCAATACAAGAATATTAACTTTTTCTAAAAAAAACTAAATTTCTCGTAAATTTCTTTCAAGAAGATTATAACAGATAACCTCTGACAAGATATCACATTAATATTTTAATGCGATTCAGTATCTATTTTCAAATTTATATGCGTATTTGAAACGATTTATAAATGGTCTACTAAATTGCAAATAAAATTAAAAAACTAAATGTTGACTGAGTGAATGTTAAGTTCTCACCCAGTTGAAATAACCGCTACTCTCTTATGCTCATTGATAGAAGACCTTGAAAAAAGGGTCGCTTACTGGAGTGAATGAGACACAGCTCCCATAAACCATTGCGCGAGCAACGGCTGCCGGGTGTCTTTTTGTCTATTCAATAGATTAGCCCTGTTAAATATCACACTCTTACCAAATTAATAAGCAACGTATATCCATAAATAAACAGCAACAGATATTTGAGCAATTGTTTAAAGGATTTACTGATTGAATGGCGATGGTGGCGAGCGGCGAGAGGTGTCAAACGCTTCTCATGCTCTCCCTCCTTTTCACGACCCTCGTTGTCAGGGTGGAGTCGCATGAAGGTAGGCCGAAAATCAATTTTTATTCATCCATATAAACTATTTTCCAGCTATTAATTTCAAGCTTACATTACTTAACGTTGATTCGTATTATCTTCAGTGCGCGTGGTCTTTGTGCTTACAACCGTTGACAATGTGCCTTCGTCACAGGGGTGGGTATGATCAGCACCAAGCACTCCGGAGTCTGGCTTTTAAAGGGTGCATAAAATTATGACGCATGAGGGAACTGCATCTTGGGAAATTTTGTCACTACGTATAGGAGGGAAATCGAAATGATAAATTTGATTCGTGGGTCTATAAATATTAAAATGCTTTAAGAAATTATCAGTTTAATTAAATCTGAAATGTATTCAGCAAAGGTGTATTGGATAGTGTAATGTATGTACCGGGTGGGCAAGAAATAACGTGAGGTGTTCAGAGCTCGCTAGCAAGAATTCTATTAGGCCAAATGCAGTACATTTTTCGATTTCTGCAAAAAAAAAAAAAAGTCGCCATAGGAAGCGCTTATTTCAAGAAAACAATGAATACCTAATTGTCAAATGAACAAATACCGTACAAACCAACTTTAGTAACAACAATAAACAATGTTTTATTTTTTAATTACAAATGTGTTTTAATATGACCACCAATGTGCTGTTCCAATAGCTGCATGCGGTACACGACATTTTCTACGGCAGCTCGCAGCATATCTGCATTAATTAGTCTGATATGTAACGTTATTTGATCCTTTAAGGTTGAGAGGTCAGGAACATGTGCTTGATACACAAGGCTTTTCAAATATCCCCATAACCAAAAATCACACAAGGGTTGAGATCAGGTGACCTCGGTGGCCATACCATGGGAAATGCACGACTAATTATTCTGTTGTCTGAAAAACGTTCTCGCAAGATCTGCTGCACCTGACGTCCGATGTACGGTGGCGCACCATCCTGCATAAAAATGGTAGAATCCAGACAACCCTTTTCCTGCAATCGTGGTATCACAAAATTCTCAAGCATATCGGCATACCTAGCAGAATTGACGGAAGAAGTCACCGGTCCACGGGGACGGATTTCTTCAAAAAAGTACGGGCCGATGATGAAAGAAGCAGTAAGGCCGCACCATACTGTTATTTTCGGTAAATGCATAGGAGTTGGCAGACACACTTGTGGATTCGATGCAGCCCAAATACGGCAGTTGTGGGTACTGATATCACCATTCAAATAAAAATGTGCCTCATCACTCCATAAAATTTGCCATGGCCATGCATCATCCACTTCCATACGTGCTAAATTTCTCAACGAAAAGTCAGTTCGGGTACGTTCATCTCCAGGAAGCAATTGTTGAACAGGGTGAGTTTATAGGGATAAAATGTCACTATCTTATGCAATATCTTCCTCACCGTCGAATATGGGATATCTGTTTGGCGTGCTATTGCGTGTGCATTGCTGGTACCCTGCACAGTAATCATCTCCTGTTCCACAACAGCAGTTGCAACTTCTTCAACGTGTTGCTGCCTGATTCGTTTGCCTCCCCGGCCTGGTTGCACTACTACAGTTCCGGTAGATTGAAATCGTTCAGTCATTTTCCGTAAGTTAGTTATGCTCATCGGTCCTCTTCGTAAGGTTTTCAATCGCCGGAATTCACGAAGGGCAGCACTTTATTGTCGCTCTTCTGATAAAACAACTTGACTAATAACGCCCGGTCAGACAGAGTAAGCGTCATCGTCAGGCCATTCGTTCGTGAATGATGGGAAATCCTCAGCCTTGCCTTTTATTGTCATGATTGCTCCACACGGAACGCGCTTATGCAAATGTATTCATTGTTTTCTCGAAATAAGTGCCCCCTATGGCGACTTTTGGTACTTTTTTTTTTTTTTTGCAGAAAACGAAACTGCATGTTCCACTAAGTATATACACCAAAAGCCGGGACTTGTAAGTAAAGCTATTGCCAGGAAGTTCATTCAAAATGTTTAAGTTTATGTGATTGACGTTGTCATTAGTTGGAGCCAATGTTGCCCTTTCACAGAGCCAAGTAAAATAGTGTTCCTCCATGTTACATTTGTTTTTCACATCAGGGCAGACTTTGGCCTTTAATTCACTTGGCATAGGCACTGTTGTGCAAAAGTTATCTGGAAAAACAATATCGGTGGTATATACCCTATTCGACACTTGGTGAGGTAATTTATTCAGTCCTTTTTTGTTTCTTCTTCCCGATTTGGGTGATTAAAAGTGCCATTCCCGATTTCAAGTAATGCGTTGAAGAACTCTTGCGTTGAAGGGTCATCGCTGAGGAAAGCTCTCATATTGACGGTTAACTGGAGCTGTTGAACACTTACCAATAAACTGGATTTATTCAGGCAAGCGTTAATTTCATCTGCAGCTGTACCACGCTGAATGATGGGTAAAGTTTGTCTAAAATCCCCAGCTAAAATGACACAAACACCACCCAAGATTTGGTAATTGTCTCTGATATCTCGTAGAGTACGATCCAAAGCTTCAAACGCTTTCTTATGCGCCATGGTGCACTCATTCCAAACTATAACTTTACATTCGCGGAGAAGCTTTGCCACGCCACTTTGCTTCCGAATGTTACACATAGGAACTTCATCACGCACTAAATCGAGAGGCAACTTAAATGTTGAGTGAGCTGTCCGTCCTCCATGACTCTTTCGCCATTTTCGAGATGGATATCAAGATGAGTTATTGTGGGGTATCTGTCGTGGATAGGAAACCCAAGAATTCTCCGAACCGCTTCATTAGTGCTAATGTAACGCCCTGTTTGGTATTGGATAACTTCATCTCCTACCGATGTACTCCCAATTACTTGAAATATGACTTGAAGACATCCTTTGTACACGTACTTGCACACATACTTGATTGCCTTGACAGATTGGCAATATTCAACGTTGATGTGTGCGTCCAAAATTTTGCAGAAAAGTGGATTGTATGGAACAACAAACCGGTTGTCGACGGTCACCACGGAATCTTTGTTAATTTTTTGGCAAACGTCCGTCCTCCATCTTCAGGGCTTCTTCTTCTATAAAGTGAATAACCTTCCAGATCCGTTCTAGTTTCGGGAGTAAATTGCCTCGTGTATGTTTTTGCGTAAATACCGCTTTCCATACATGGCGACCTCGGATTTAATTGACCGCATGGACCATGGATCATCAACGTAATGCCTGTGTTGTAAAGTTTGGAGTCTGTGGACTTCAGCGCTTATGATTTTATCGATTTGATCTGGTCGGAGCTTTTCTCGGCACCATATTAAAATATGAGCGTGGGGCAAACCACGTTTTTGCCATTCACATGAATGAAGTCCACAAAGAACTTCACCGAATATTTCGCCCTTCCTAATCAACTGGAGCATTCGTGCGACCAAATCATGGCGATGTGTGACATTTGACTGTTGTCGATATAATCCCCGATTTCCTTCCACTTTGGAATGCAAGTGAAAGTAAAAAACAAATCCGGGCGGCCGTATTTTCTCACTTACGTCAGAGCATCTTGGGCATTTTGATCATGTGTCGCGGCCTGCTAATGAAAGTTGATGGTAAAATTACTTTTCGTCCGACTTCATTGGGATTTGCATTGTCATTATTCACTGCGTCTTGTAAATGTAGGTATTCTTCGGAGCGCAATTTGGACTGACTGTACCGAATATAATTTAACTGTTCGGACTCGATACGCATACCTATCAACAATAAACTGATTGAATAAGTCTCGGTAATATAGCAAAGGAATTTTGACTCCATCACGATTCATAAGATGATATCCATAGAACTGCATACAGGAAACGGTTTTATTTTCTCTTGGCCACTTTGTGGAGGGGATCGAATTGCTGAATTTGTAAGTAATATCCATCTTGTCCATTCCAAAAAATTAGACGATACTGAAGAGAGTCGTAAGCAGGATGCAGCTCCGATTTTTTTTATAGCTCGCCACTTTTTTCGCGGAGGATAATATCGCGTCTCCCACAATTATCTCCTGCGATGATTACAGCGACTTCAGCCACCGTAGGGGCATTGAATCGGCCTCTATGTTCGTTGGCGGGAATTTTGTCTGCAACAATACGCAGTCTTTTCACCGGCGCATCCATGAAGCACATATTGTTCTTGAACTCTCTGACGAAAACATTATGCGTATGTAGCATTTCTTGAAGAAAACGATTATTTCTCGTTCTTTTTGCTTATCGCTTTCTCTTATCTTTTCCTTAACAAAGAAAGGCAGGTTCATTCGGAAGTGTGTTTCAAGTTCGCCGGTAAAATAAATTTGCAAGAATTGTGGTGGTTTGTTAGTCATGGGTCTAAGGGATCCAATGTTATGATAGACTTGGCCTTGAATTCGAAAAGTTGGCATGAAACCTTCTTGAACTATATGGCCTGCTCCGAAACTTGTCATTTGGAAAGCAGAATTGAAACGTCTAATATTTTTCTTGAAATGTTTGGATAAATCTGTCTCTCTGAACAAAAGCATTTTCAGTGGTTCAGGGAGTAGTGGAAGATCACATAAAGACACTTTCCCACCGCTGCAGCACACCCCATCAGACTCGTCTTCCCATTTCATAGCATTACAGAAACCACATTTTTTGTCCATGTCACCAATCGAGCCAAGCTCTTCATATTTGTTAGAGGGAGAGTAATGGAATGCTGCTTCTTTGAGTCCTTGATATGTACGATTTCTCGTCGTCGAATGTCGAGTTGAATCAAGTATTCTTCGCCTAAAACTCTGTTCAACGGTTTCTTCGGCTCTTGCAGCAGTATTTCTCAATCTGATTAACTGTCTTCGACATTGAGATTCTTCAACAGTTTCTTGTAAACGTGAAATCCCAGTTTCTTTTCTTTCTTAGTCAAGCCTCGCTTGAGTTTGTATTTACGTTTCAGCTCGTCTTGCCCTCGCAATATTCACTCGATTTCTTTCACGGCGTTCTTGTACTTGTTGGTTCGTTTGCACTGCACGTCCCACCGCATCCGCTTTCCGATTTTTCTCCTTTCTTTCCTCAGCTTCCACAGGCGTTTCTGCAGCTCTTTTTGCAGCTGCTCTTTGTTGTTTTTGCACTCGCCTTGCTTCAGCGGGATCTGCTGTATTTTCCAGCCATGGAATTACATTTCGCGATGACATGTCTAAATTAGTTCAAAGAGTAAAGCTATTTAAATAAAAAGAAGTGGTGGCTTCATTGCAAATTTAGCAATCTCATTACCATAATTGCATAATTGCCATATCTTGCACGTAATCATTACTTACTTAATTATAAATGCATTTGTTCCTCAGAAGTACATCTTTAATTGTGTAATTTCATGCAGTGTAGGATTAATTAAATAAATGAAGAGTCTATATCTCGTATTCAGACTATTGTTGAATAAAATTTTCATATTATTGAATTCGTACTCAACAATGGTTTGAATATGAGGAAGAGCATGAGCGCTCATTCTTAAAACGGTCGTCTAACTTTATACTACTGGAAGAGTAACGACCAAATTGTGTCATACAAAAAAAAAAAGTTCAATACAAGTTTTATTTATGATGAATGAGGTTTATTTCCTTTTAAAAAACACAAAAGAAGTTATACAGTAATTCACTTGTATGTAAAGTTAGAGATAATAGTTTACTTCTGCTAAATGGCGTCGCTACGTCATTTATGAACTTTTCGTAGCCTACGAAAAAGACAGGCCCTGACACTGAAAAGTCGTCTGACCAAGTTAGAACTAGCAAAAATTTAATTTTCATGAACACCAATTCTCCACAATCAATTTTTCTTTAAAATTGAGAAAAACCCCAACAATGTAAAAGAAAACATAAATAATAATAATAATAATAATAATAATAATAATAATAATAATAATAGTAAATATTAAAAACACCCTATCCCTTCCCTATTTATAATGGAACTTTACCACTTAAGAACAATGGCATTTAACATTCCCAATTTAAAAATATTTATTCCAATTTAAAAATGTTTTTAACAATGAGTGTGGGAAATTGGTATTCTAGAAGTTATTCCCCCAACGTATTTGCATTGAATAATGTAATTATCATTATTTCCATCTTTGATTTTAACAATCAGTGTTTTTTTCATTTGTTGAAAATAATGAATTTTGGATTGTTGCTTCTATTTCTTGGCTTTGAAACTCGTGACGTTGCTTAGCCAATAGGATCGCTTGCAGCTACACAGACACAAACATACAGACTTTTGATTTTATATATATAGATTAATCTTGTTGTTTTTTTTTTAACTTAAGTAAGTTTGTGTTATCCAATCTCACTTTTCATATGTTTAAATATTGGTTATATTACTTTTATATTGTTGTATCGTTAGATTTAGCCCCGCAATTGTTGTGGTCATTTGAAAATAAAATCCTTCACCCGGGCCAACCTCTCTCTTTGGAATGCATTTTTAAAGGAAACCCCAGACCTGAAATCTCTTGGTACTTGAATAATTTAGAATTGAATGAAAACAACCATATCCAAATTGAAAATTACGGCATTGATCATGAACAAACTGCAAGCCGATTGTCTATTGGCGTTGTCAGAAAAGAAGATGGTGGAGTTTATCGTTGTACAGCAAAAAATTCAATTGGAAAAGTGTATTATCAGAAGAGAATTAACGTATATGGTAAAGTTTTCTTTTTTTTTTCTTCTTTTGAAGTTTCATGTCTTTTCATTCCTTTTTCTATAATCACTTAAAAATACGTATTCGTACTATTGAAAATGACTTAATATTTAGTTATATTGAATTTTTAAAGATTATAAGGAAATACAATCTTTCTAAATTTTAAAAGATTTTTAAGATCATTATATTAAAATCATTATTTCTTTTAGATTTTTTTTGCTTATGCTGATTGCTTGGTTTCAGAAATGACAATCTTTCCAACGACAGAGAAAGAATGAAAATAAAATATCCGATCGAAAGAAGCTACATCTATTTTTTGATAAATGAGGGCTCTTCATTCTGTTATAATTTGACGTGAAATTTTAAAGTTAAGAAATTGCCGTTAATCTTACAGTACAAGGAGACTCCAAGTACTCTGACTCACCGATTTTGATAAAAAAAAAACAACAAAAAAAAACTGCACGTGTAGCTTTCACCAAATTAAACACTCATGCAAAGCCATTCGACTGAATATTTTCCGAGAAAAAAATTCATAAAGTTTGTTATAATTGACTATACTATAAATATTTTAATTGTAGCATAGATTTTTACTGTGTTTAAGTGGTAAAGCTCATGCTTTCTGTTTTGCAGGTACGGGTTCAAATCCCGCCTTCGATAATTTTTTTTCTCTTCTTAAAATTTTTAAACATGCATGGGAATGTGTAATTCATTTAATAAATATATTTCCGATTTTCCAATTTGCTACCATCATTTTTTTATAAAATTTTTCAAAATAATCAGTAAGGAAACAAAAAAAAAACCCAAATAAACTGGGAAATTTATAAAGGCACTTATGTTTTAAAACCAACGAAAAAAGGAAACAACATCCACTGCATATGTGGATAATTATAATGATAAAGGAAAAGATAACACTCTTGATATGTTGTGGCTAAAGAGCGTTCTCTTTTCCTTTATCATAATCTAAAATTTCCATTTGCTAAGGTTTTGTTGTTTTTATTTACATAAAGTGAAAGGTTATTACAAGTTTTATTTATTTTCTTTTTAAACAAAAACACAAAACAAGTTCTCATTCACGTGTAGGTAAAGACAGGAGTAATAGTTAATTCTCTTCATAACAAACGTTTGCTCCTAGACATAGGAAATTGTAATTTGTTGGCTAATGCGCTAGTTATAAATGTTAATGAAAGGTGATTGGTAAACTATAGATACCAATATGATGCATTATATTTAATAGTAAGTACAGGGTGGTTATAATTAAAGTGACACTAGTTAGACCCTTCTAGCGGCCATTCTGGTAATAAGATTTTGACAAAACTTGAGATAAATGTTATACAAACCATGGGGAAGAGAATTTTGCAATTAAAAAATTGAACTAATTTTGGCCGCTACGTCAAAATATGGCGCATGAATAATAACAAAAACAAGTTAGAAGCAGAGAGATTTATAAAATCAGAGCATTTGTTCAATGTGCATTCCATTTGTGTCAATGATATGTTCAAAGCGCATTATTGCATGTTTCACAGTAGAGCGAAGCGATTCCTGAGGAATCGCAGTGATATGGCGTGTTATGCTTGCTTTCAATTCAAGGAAAGTCCGTATTCTTCCTCCATAGACATTATCTTTCAAATATCCCCACAACCAGAAGTCACAAGGGTTTAAGTTCGGTTAACGAGGAGGCCATGAAGTTGAAAAAGTTCTCGAAATCATCCGATCACCTCCAAAATGAGCATGAAGCAGTTTCTTCATTTGTTGTGTAATGTAGGGTGTTGCACCAACTTGCATAAAGACAGTAGTGTCTAAACATTGTCTTTCTTGTAAAGCAGGAATGACTTTCTGCTGCAGAAGTTCGCGGTAACCAGCACCAGTGATTGAACATCTATTAGTGCCTTGAGGAGTGTTCTCTTCAAAGAAAAATGGGCCAAGAATGAAATGTGAAGTGAATCCGCACCATACACTTACATAATCAGAGTGAAAAGCTTTTCATGCACAACCATCGGCTTATCAGTACCCCAGATGCGACAGTTTTGAGCATTCACTGCACCATCTAGTGTGAAATGCGCTTCATCTGACCACAAAATGTTCCATGGCCATGCATTATCGACGGCTATTCTAGCCAGAAACTGGCAAGCAAAATCAGTGCGTTTTTCCGGATCTTCATGAAGCAACTTTTGAACCACCTAAGTCTTGTATCGATACCACTTTAAAATGTAACCCAAAACCTTTTGTACCGTAGACCACGGAATAGACAAATCACGTGATAAGGTTCAAGCACTTGTTGAAGAATATTGGGAACTTGAAGCATTATCCACTACAGCAGCAGCAACGTCTTCCACAGTCTCATTTGCAATTCGTTTCCGTCCTCTTCCTGGCAGCACACTCAACTCACCAGTTTCTTCAAATTTCTTAATCATCTTTTTAAACCATTAATGGACATAGGCCCATTTCGCAAGTTTTTCAAACGTCGCTATTCTCTTAGAGCAGCAGAAGAATTATTGCAGTTCTGGTAAAACAACTTCACCAATAAAGCTCGATCCTTTTTAGCTAAAGCCATCGTAAAGAATGACTTTATATTGAATTTCACTGTCATTTTAAAGCTTTTCTAATTTTACATCTCATTTGCATAACGTCTCTGATTGATTAAAAATTCTCAGATAGTTTCTTACAAGACCAGCGCCATATTTTGACGTAGCGGTCAAAATTCTCTTCCCCATGGTCTGTATAACATACTAGCGTTTTTACCCGGCGTTGCTCGGGCTCTTTTTTGATGAAATGTTGCAATTTCTGCGAGATAATATCCAGAAAAAGAATACATGAAGAAAGATTAGAACTTTTTAGAAAGAATTCATGTTTTATATTTTGCGAAAGGGTCGTATTTGTAGACGCCATCCATTAGGAAAGTTTTAAAAGAAATCTTTTTTAATTTTGAACATGAATTTTTTCTATTTAAATTGAAAGCTTTTTTCCTTGCTTGGGGTCATATTCGAAAAAAATTTTGATTCATCTGAATGTGAATGTAAAGCTAAAATAAACACATGAACAAAGTTTAGAATTAATAAACCATAAAGGATGACATAACGAAATACCGAAAGGCTAAACTAAACAATTCAACCATATTTTTCAACTGGCCTATGTTAACATTGAAAGTTTCTAATAGACCATCATGATACCATTAAACCACGTACATTGGAACCAATTTGAATTATCATTAACTTTACGTTGTATTCATAATTACACATTATTGAAAGTTGTTAAATATAAGTATAGCATATTTTGATAGCTTTGAAAGTTCCAATGAATCATAATGGTTCCACTAAACCAAATGCTTTTGAAACAATTTCGACTATCATTAATTTTATATAATAGTCATTCATGACACGTCATTCCAAATTGTTTGACATATTACATGCAATATCTTAGCTTTGAAAGATCCAACGAACCATAATAATAATTCCACTTAACTAGGTGCCTTTGATCCTATTTCATCTATCAATAACTTGACGTTGTATTCATTCATGACATCTCATTCCTTGTTGTTTGATATATAACATACAATATCTTAATATTGAAAGTTCTAATGAATTTTAATGGTTCCACTAAACCAGGTGCCTTTGAACCAATTTTGACTATTATTAATTTTACGTTATATCATTCATGACACATCATTCCAAGTTGTTAGATATATAACATGCCAAATCTAAGCATTGAAAGTTCCAATGAAAAATTATGGTTCCACTAAACCAGGTACCATTGGTATTATTTCGACTATCAATAATTTGACTTTATAATCATTCATGACACATCATTCCGAGTTGTTTGATATATAACATGCCATATCTTAGCATTCAAAGTTCCAAAGAACCATAATGGTTCCACTAGACCAGGTGCCTTTAAAACAATTTCCAGTATCATTAATTTTACGTTATATATACTACTGTTTATAAAAATCGCAACACCCTGATGGAATAGCCCAATCTGCATTAAATTTGGAGCATTTGCATATCATGGGTCAGAAAAGAAACCATTAGATTTTCAGGTCAATACAATGCGTTTTATTGTCACATTAGTATCGGGTGAAATCACCGTGGGATGCAATTACAGCCTCTAAACGTCGTGGCATTGAGTCATCCGAAAACACAACTTGTTGCCATTCAGCTTGCCACTGTTGGTGTTGATGGGCCCATTGCAACCTGAGGCGCCGGTGGTTTTGAGTCAAAGGAATCCGCAACAATGGTACTCGTGCCATCAATCCTCTGGAAATCAAACGGCGTCGTACAGTGCTAGAAGACATTGTCCTGCCTACTGTAGCACCCCACTGTTGTGCTAACACTGTGGAAGTGGCTGTACGATCTGCTACACACATGCGATAGAGGTGTCTGTCATCTCGCGGTGTCGTCGTGCTGGGTCTTCCTGAGCCTGGTCTTCGGTGTGCCCTGTTCTCTTCGCTCCACTGCCTCCATGCACGCATAATTGTCGTTGCATTACGTCCTACACGAGAAGCAATGTCACGATACGACCATCCCGCTTCACGCAGACCAATTATGCGTCCTCTTTCAAAGTCTGTCAGCTGTTGATATCGTACCCTTCGTCGTCGTCAAGGCATGGTGTTCTTTCAAGCAATTACTCTGAAAATCTAATCATTTATACTCTGACCCATTGTATGCAAATATTGCAAATTGCATATGGATTAGACCATTCCATCAGCGTGTTGCGATTTTTATAAACAGTAATGTACATTCATGAGACATCAATCCAAGTTGCTTGATATATTACATGCCATATCTTAGCATTGAAGGGTCCAAAGAACCATATTGGTTCCACTAAACCAGGTGCCTTTATAACAATTTCGACTATCATTATTTTATATTAGACGTCAGTCCAAGTTGTTTGATATCTTAGCATTCGAAGTTCCAATGTACCATAATGGTTCCACTAAACCAGGTGCCTTTAAAACAATTACGACTACCCTTAATTTCACGTTATATTCATTCATAAGACTTCACTCCAAATTGTTTGATATATAACATCCCATATTTCAGCTTTGAAAGTACCAAAGAACCATAGTGGTTCCACTAAACCAGGTGCCTTTATTACAATTTCGAGTATCATTAATTTTACGTTATATAAATTCATGAGACGTCAGTCCAAGTTGTTTGATATATAACATGCCATATCTTAGCATTGAATGTTTCAATGAACCATAATAGTTCCACTAAACCAGGTGCCTTTATTACAATTTCGACTATCATTAATGTTACGTTATATACATTCCTGAGAGTTCACTCCAAATTGTTTGGTATATAACATGCCATATATTAGCATTCAAAGTTCCAATGAACCATAATGGTTCCACTAAACCAGGTGCCTTTAAAACAATTTCGAGTAGCATAAATTTTACGTTATATTCCAGGGTTCATTCTAGACTCGAAAAAGGGCAGGGTGCTAAGGGCTAAAAAGGGCACGACATTTTCAAAAAGGGCACTTTGCCCCCCAAAAAGGGCACTTAATTTTTAAAAAGGGCATTATGTTTTCAAAAAAGATTTTTTTCTATTAAAAATGCATTATTCTTTTTGAAATTCCTTAACCCTTTACAAGATTTTTGGATTTTTCTTTGTGGGCACATGTTCGGATATCGGGGCACGTGACCAGGATTAAAGGGCAGCGGGGTGGAAATTTTTTATCAAAAGGGCAAACGGGGTGGCGCGCCCTGTAAACCCTGCCTAAAATGAACCCTGTATTCATTCATGAGACTTCACTCCAAATTGTTTGATATATTTAACATGCCATATCTCAGTATTGAAAGTACCGAAGAACCATAATGGTTCCCCTAAACCAGGTGTATTTAAAACAATTTCGACCATCACTAATTTTACGTTATATTCATTCATGAGTCGTCCCTCCAAATTGTTTGATATATAACATGCCATATCTTAGCATTCAAAGTTCCAATGAACCATAATGGTTCCACTAAACCAGGTGTATTTATAACAATTTAGACTACCATTAATTTAACGTTATATTCATTCATGAGACCTTATATTCATTCATATATATATACTTACTTACTTACTTTTCAAACCCGCTTATCCGTTAGGGTCGCGGGGGCAGCAGCCCTATGGAGGATCTCCAGCGATCGCGATCTTCCGCCATCAGACGCATGTCCTCCCTGGTAATATCCAAGCGACTCGAACCCAGATTCTCCAGGTAGTCTAGCCACCTGGTTCTAGGCCGACCCCTTGGTCTCTTACCCACCGGCTTGGAAAATAACAACTGCCTAGGAAGACTAGTTTGCGGCATCCGAATCACGTGGCCATACCAGCGCAACTGAGACCTCTCAATGCGGAGAAGCAGCGGCTCAACACCTAAAGATTCCCTTATTGTATTGCTGTACACTCTATCTAGTAGGGTAACACCTGCAACACCTCTCAGAAATCTCATTTCGGCCGCTTGTACCCGCGATCGCACTCTTTCGGTCATTACCCAAGCCTCATGACCATAGGTGAGAATGGGGACAAAGATGGATTTGAAGACGGAGAGCTTAGCTTTGTTACTCAGCTCGCGTTTCGTTACCACGGATCGCCACAGTTCACGTCTGACACAGCTTGCTGCACCGATCCGAGCATCCAATTCTTTCTCCTGCCGTCCATCACTCGTGAATGCAATCCCGAGATACTTGAATTTCTCCACCTGTCTCAATGAGGCTCCACTAACATGGAGAGCGCACTGAGCAGGCTGTCTTGAAAGGACCAGAACCTCGGTTTTAGCCACACTGATCTTCATCCCAGCTTCTTCACATTTGGCTGCAAGCCGGTCTAGTGCATGCTGAAGGTTCGTGCGAGAAGACCCAAGGAGGACAAGGTCGTCAGCAAAGAGCAACCTCTCCACCAGGCAGTCGCCCACACAAACACGCTCATCGCCTCGGCTGCCCCTGTCTATCCAGTCCATAAAGATAATGAACAAGATGGGCGACAGTACGCACCCTTGGCGGAGTCCAACACCCACGGTGAACGGTCTTGACTTAATGCCATTTATCCGGACACACATCTCAGAGCTTTCGTACAGAGACATGATAGCAACCAGTAATTGCCCATCCACTCCATACTCTTGCAACACTTGCCAGAGCTTCTCCCGAGGAACCCTGTCATATGCTTTTTCGAGGTCCACAAAGCAAGCGTAGACCTCTTTTGCATACTCCCAGGATTTCTCAAAGATTTGCCTTAGAGCAAAGATGTGATCCGTCGTGCTTCGGCCAGGTCGGAAACCACACTGCTCCCCCGACAGTTTGGAGTCGACTATTTCCCGACTTCTCTTCTCCAGACACTTAGCGTATACTTTCCCAGGAATGCTGAGCAAAGAGATGCCTCGATAGTTGTTGCAATCTCTCTGGTCTCCCTTTTTGAAGATAGGGATCACAATTCCTGTCTGCCATTGCTTAGGGGCCTGTCCAGATATCCAAGCAACCTGACACACTCGAGTCAGCCACAGGATACCATCCTGATTTAAGGCCTTTAACATCTCGGACCGGATTTCATCATCACCGGATTTCATCATATATATATACAGTAAATCATAAAGCACCTTTCAGTACTTAATAATAGTAAAAATCATGATCTGTAAATTAAGGTGGTCGTTGAACTATTCCATCCTACCATTGGTGTATCAGATTAATGAAAAAGATCACTATAGAAGGCGAACCTTCTCATCGGGTCCGATTAACAGCTATTCGCAATGTTTAAAACCAGCATTTATTATATTTTATCAATTATTTTAAACCATGTTCAATAAGTAAGGCCCAATAAATAAATCTTATTTGCTGACGATAGAAATACGAATAAAATTAGGACCCTATCAGATTGGATACCAACGGTGGCAGAAAAAGTCATTAACCCTGTTGTTTTTGCCTAGTTCAACGACCACCTTAATTTACAGATCATGGTAAAAAGTCATGTTTAAAAATCTAAAACACTATTTTTAAAATGCTCCCAATAGATGGCGACATAAAATTGAAACTAAAACCATGCACGAAAATTTGTTTTATAATGCTCCCAAAGGATGGCACTGCCATCTGAATATCGATTTTCATTGAATAATTTCGAAAAACATTTTTTTCAGAAATGTCACGTAGACAGTGCTTATCCTCTTGCTTTGAAGGTCAAGTGTGCACAATTTCATCAAGATTGGAATAAAACTGTAGATTTGTATAAGACACAAATATACATACATTCATATATATATAGAAGAAGATAGATATCTCAAGTTTCGTCAAAATCTTATTACCAGAACGGCCGCTAGAAGGGTCTAAACAACACCTAAAGAGAAAGCCTGAGCGCGGAAACGTCATACATTGTTACATCATGATAGGAAGTCATAATTTAGAGCTTATTAATGGTAGAAATGCGATTAAAGATGACTTTTTATGATGATGTAACAATGTATGAAATTTTCGCGCTCAGGCTTTGAGTAGATGTGGTGTTGGTCTAAATGGTGTCACTTTAATTAAAACCACCCTGTACATGGTGCAATAGTTTATTTAATCTTAGTGTGAGTTAAATATCATACCAAAAGTTACAAAATATATAAAAATAAATTAATTGCGGATAATTAATATTTTTTCCTTTAATGCTCATTTTTCACGTTGGATTATTAACTATAATTCGCATAGTGGGATTTTATAAAAAAAATGGATGTAGCAAATTGGAAAATCGGAAATATATTAAGTAAATGAATTGCATGTTCCCGTACATGTTAAAAAATAATTTACGAAGAGATAAAAAAAATTATCTTAGGTAGAAATTGAACCCATACCTGCAAAACGGAATTCGAGTGTTTTACCACTAGACCACCTGAACACGATAAAAATCTAAGCTACAAGTGTAATCATTTATAACAAACTTTATGAATTTTTTCCTCGGAAAATTTTGAAAAGTGCGTCGAATGGCTTTGCTTCTGTGTTTAATTTGGTGAAAGCTACACGTGCATTTTTCTTTTTTTTTTTTTTTTTTATCAAAATCGATGAGTCAGAGTACTTGGAGTCTCCTTGTCAGTCTTTCAAAAGCGTTAAATAAGAAATATTCCGCTAATAAAAAACTCATGATCTACGATCCATTCAGCATATATATTAATTTGAGTAAAGTGGAGCAATACAGTAGCTTCTCAAAGACATGTTGCAAACCACCTTCTGAAATCGGATGTACAGTGGTAGATATGACAACTTTCATTTACTTTCTCTTTCTTAAATATAAGAAAAAACCCAGAAATCGCAGGATGTGGAGGGCCAAAAGATAGGCATTCCCGATCACTGGGTGTATGCAGTGGCATAGCGAGTATGAATGGTGCCCTGGGGCATGGTGTTTATTTTCCGCCCCGTCTTCTCATATATTCTCCTCGCGGCGACCCCTTAACAAGGGTAACAAGGCTGGTGCCTGGGCTCTTGCACCCCTCCCTTCCCTAGCTAGGCCAATGGGTGCGTGGGCATAGCTAGGATTTATACTGAAAAATTACGAGATAAAGAGCTCCATCTTTGTAGAATAAAACCAATTCCAAAGTTTCAGTGTGTCCTGTATATCTCATATCCACCAATAATTAAGCATTACTTGCATATAAATTGATTTGATTATTCCCCCTGCCCTCCCTTAGCTATGCCTATAATTGGATACAATAATATATTTTTTATTCTGCTGACATAATCAAAGCGTATGTCCTGAAATCGTACAGGAACCGTTTCCTGGTTCTTGGCATCTATGTAAACGTTTGGAGTTATTAACAAGCTTCTTTGACAGAAATGTATTTGGCAATTATTACTAAACAGTGTATGTACTTTATTACTGCATAAACAAACATTGACCGTTTTCTTATTTTCATATAGGAGAAATATCAACTGAAAATAACATTAAAATTCCCGTGACTGCAGAAGAGACTGTTAAAATTGAATGTCCGTTTCATGGTTACCCTTTTACTTCGATTACTTGGGAAAAAGGTAGGTATGCAAGCATATTTAGGAATTGTATTGTGGGAAATCATTGATAGATGTACTTTATTTCAATTTCCAAAATAAGAAATGATTTAGAGATTAGGGACCATGACTTATATTTTTCATTAACCAATTTAAAGAAGCCATTTAAACAAATAGTTATTTTTAATTTTTTTTATATTTTATAATGACATTTCCAATCACAATAAAACAAATTATTCCTTCAGATAGCATTCAACTTCCTAAAAATATGAAACAAACTGTATTCTCCAATGGGACTTTACAAATCGAAACTGTTCACAAGCGAAAAGATTCCGGAAAATACACTTGTATCGTGAAGGATACTCAGGGAAAAATTTACCGAACTGAAATTGAAATTGTAATTATGGGTAAGCAATTTTTTTACTAATTTTTCATCGTCCATTTATATATTGAGGAAAGTGAACAAAAGTGGGCCCTCATTTTGTTTTTAACATGTACAGCCAAAATTACAAGTAAAAAAACATTGAAAAAAACGTGGACACATTCATAATTAAGGTAGAAATAAAAATCATGATTTAAAAATTTGTTTCTAAAACGTTATTCTTTTACCATTTTAAAAAAGTGCTTCTAATCCGGGCCATTTCATAAAATTGGGTACTGAAGGAACAAATGAATATTGAAGAAAGAGAACCATTCATTTTCTATGTTAGATAGAAAATCAAAATCTTATTTTTCTTTAGAAACTTTTTGTTGTGTAAACTTCGATCCTACAACAGTATTCAATGAATTGGAAAATAAGTGATCGTAAAAATATGGGGGTTCGCTTTAGGAACAGCGTAGAAAACTGGGTTAGAACTACCTCATATATTCCTGGAATTATTATTTTTCGATAACTATATACAGTTAACTTCTTCAAATTTGCACTACCTCAACCTTTCACTGCTATGCTACAGTATCGCATAAACCAGAAAAGGCGGGGCCCACTGTAAAAGCGGGTCCTGCTTTTGGTCACTTTCCTCTATAAAATAGGTTAATAGGTCCATAAGCAAAGTTTATAGATATGCTAAAGATAGCTTATTTTCAGTTCCTCCTAAGATAGTGCCGTTTTCCTTCCAAGATGAACAAATCAGGGAAGGAACTCGGGCAAGAATTCAATGTGTCGTGAGCGAAGGCGAATCTCCTTTGACGCTCAAATGGCTCAA
>JAHWFO010085733.1:0-18181 GCA_023313115.1 Rhysida immarginata
GGCCAGCTAAATCTTTGTAGCTATACCAGCCTCTGAAGATGGTGTAAACCGAAATACGTAAGGCAATTAAAGTATATGCTACCATATCATTTTGACCTTTATTCCTTTTATTAGGAAATTCATTCCTCCAAGTAAACTATAGGCAAGTAGCGAAACCTATGGTCATCAATTTTTACTCCTTTGTCTGCATTATTTAACCCCCATCTCCATAATTCTGTCCCTACAATTTGGCTTAACTTCATAGGAATGTAGATCTTGCCTAGAGGAATCTAGATACTGAATTTCACTCCTTTACATACCTAAGTAGCACTTTTGTCCCCTCTGACTCCCACCCCCGTAATTCCGACCCCAGTGCAACCCCATAGTAAGCTGCATTCCGAATTTCAATCTTCTACCTCAAAAAAATGTAGAAATCATGATGGGGAGAGACCAATAAATAGCTTCATTCTTCCACTACTTAATTATATAGATTATGAGCAATCGTGTGTAAACAAAGCAATCGTCATGTGTGTGCTCACTTTAACAATACTTAAAAGATAAACAGAAAATAACAATGTTTGTGTGGGTGACTGCCTGGTGGAGAGGTTGTTCTTTGCTGACGACCTTGTCCTCCTTGGGTCTTCTCGCACGAACCTCAGCATGCACTAGACTGGTTTGCAGCCAAATGTGAAAAAGTTGGGATGAAGATCAGTGTGGCTAAAACTGAGGTTATGTTCCTTTCAAGACAGCCTGCTCAGTGCGCTCTCCATGTTAGGGGAGCCTCATTGAGACAAGTGGAGAAATTCAAGTATCTCGGGATTGCATTCACGAGTGATGGACGGCAGGAGAAAGAATTGGATGCTCGGATCGGTGCAGCAAGCTGTGTCAGACGCGAACTGTGGCAATCCGTGGTAACGAAACGCGAGCTGGGTAACAAAGTCAAGCTCTCCATCTTCAAATCTATCTTTGTCCCCATTCTCACCTATGGTCATGAGGCTTCGGTAATGACCGAAAGAGTGCGATTGTGGGTACAAGCGGCCGAAATTGGATTTCTGACAGGTGTGGCAAGTGTTACCCTACTAGATAGAGTGCACAGCAGCACAATAAGGGAGTCTTTAGGTGTTGAGCCGCTACTTCTCTGCATTGAGAAATCTCAGTTGCACTGGTATGGCCACATGATACGGATGCCGCAAACTGGTCTTCCTAGGCATTTGTTATTTTCCAAGCCGATGGGTAAGAGACCAAGGGGTCGGCCTAGAACCAGGTGGCTAGACTACATGGAGAATCCGGGTTCAAGTCGCTTGGGTATTACCAGGGAGGACATGCACCTGATGGCGGAAGATCGCGATCGCTGTAAATCCTCCATAGGGCTGCTGCCCCCGCGACCCTAACGGATAAGCGGGTTTGAAAAGTAAGTAAGTAAGTTATTCTTGACGAATCAATGTTTATATGACATGTTCTTATCTTAGTATTCTTTACAGTCACTCTTTTAGCATGTGAATTCGACTTGAAGAGGTCCACGAAAAAGCCTGAAAAATTGACACAGCCAAGCTAAGACCTTGATGGTCCAATTTCTGAAAATAGAATTTGAAAAGGTTAACCTGTCTTTAAGTTATTGTGGAAACGGTGGACGGCCGATAAATAACAGACCAAGCGTGCAGTCTTAGAAGTAGCTTCTGCTAAAACTCCTAATGAAGAGTTTTCCAAAAATGATTTTGGGCTGTTGTTCTTTTATAAAAAAATAAATTGGCTGGTAAAATTTTTATTTCCTTATTTCAAATTAATTAACGCAATATCGAATACAATTAAAAGGTGAAAGATGATGTCATTTAAATGTCCACCACAGCTGAGATGACCTGTGTCGATATGGTCATTGAAATTGCATATAACATTGTCAAGCACTGTCTACTTCAATCTTATGACAGGTCAAATGTTTTCTGGAATAATTACCAGTTTAACTTGGAGTATACCTATCTAGCCCCACAGAAAAAAAGTTTAAATTGACCAGATCATTAATAAATGTTGTGGTCACTTTTTTTTTTCTTTTACCTTTTTGCTCATTGGTGGTTATATTTGGTCAGAGAAATCATCTACCCCCTAACTAATGCCGATTTTTAATGAAGAACAAATTTTAAAATGCTGATTTTTGATTGAGTTCAAAATTAATTTGATTAGCTGGTCATTACTTGATCCCCCTCTCTCCCTTTTGTGGTCATAAATATTTAAATCCTAACCTCCCCCTCCAAATCCCTAAATTGACCACGTCATTTATGAAGGTCCCAAAGTTATCAGGCATAACGAGTAGACTTAATAAGTGTGATTACTCCGTAGTAATTAATGCAAAACTCAGGTGAAGTGGCAATTGTGTGAAATAAGAATGCTGCATTTGCTATCAACCAACCTCGTGGCAATGTCTGCTTACTGCAAATGACAATTTCACGTTTCGTGTTAAGTTTCTGTCGTATATTTTATTGTTTCACTATTTATAGGAGATGATCGTCATATAATGTGTTATAAGTGTAATTTGTATATTGTTTGTGAAGTTTAAAATAGTATTTTTACTCATGTTTTAAAAAATTTTCATTCCTTCGACGGTTATACCCAGTCTGGTTGTCGCGGTCGTTGTTCTTGAAGTTTACCAGAATAGGTCTGTTTAGAGCTGGAACAGAATCGAGTTTCAATGAATTTCGTTTTAATTAACAATGAATTTAAAACTGCAGAATCATAAAAAAAGCACGACTCTTCAAAATAAACTGAGCACACTATGCTGTTTGCATTTGGATACAAGTTCTTTTCTGGTAAAAGCTAATCCACTGCTTCTAAATTAATTCTGATTGTAGAAATGTATGAAATGTGAAGTTTCTTTCGGATTTCTAATTTACAACCCAAATAGAGAAAAATTTAAAGGCATTCAGATAGAAAAATGGCAAGCAAACTCTTGCGTTATGTAGAATTGAAAGCAATTCTCGGGACAGGAAATGAGTTCTTGTTTTACTGATTCTCCTAAGGGGACAGAAGGTCCAATTTTTGATCTTCTGAGGTATTTTTCTTAAGTAAAACACAAAAAAAGACTAAGCAGTGATACGTGAAACAAGAAATATTTAATGCCTAATGCGTTTTGATTGAATTCATCATCGGATGCTATTCGTTGAGCATCCATGCTCTTATATAATCAACGGATTGGCAGACCTAGTCGAGGGCTTCCAAAAGTGCTGACCAATTAGGAACCTCTTCCGCTTCGCTGCTTGTCTTCCATTCCAATCAGGAAGTCAATTATGCCTTCTCTTTCAAAGTTGGTTTGACCATTTAGGAGGATGATGTCATCTCGGTTGTGGTGCCTTCTGATTTCCATGTCTTCCTTCAATAAGATCCTGCCTCTGTCGACTCCCTTCCACATGCACTCTTCCATTGGGAGCATGTGGTGCCCAGCCTTGATGGGATGGTCCACATAGGCCGACTTTCAATGACCATTTCTCCAGGAACGGTGATGCTCCTTGAATCGTTCTGGGAACAATCCAGACATGGGTCCTACAAAGACAGCCTCAGTTCGGGCATCACAGCTTGTAAACTCCTGTTCATTGGAATATATGTTCATCGTTGTGATAATGGGGTGGGTTCAAGATCCACTTGGCATTATCAGATGTGCAAAACACCATGCCCATGTCTTGAAGTGTCTCATAATCCTGTATATGCTGTATCCGGAAAAAGTGAATGTCGCATAGTCCTTGGGTTACCAGAGAGATACAGGACCAAGGACTATGCAACATTCACTTTTTCCAGAGAGAGTTATCACTCATTGATCTCATGATGAGTGCAGCCACACTCGATAACTTTTATCCATGTCCCACATTAAAAATATTATCCCATCAAGAATTTTAAACAAATCTTAAGATTTTTAAGGCTCTAGGAAAACGTTTGTACATTGTATGTTTTATTAATTGTAAGCGGAACAAGGTTTCAGACGAAACAAGCCAGAAACCGTGGATACAAATACAAATAAATGAAAGCAAGAAAGCACTAATCCACCAACGATTTTTTAATGACCCAGATGTACATTTTGGGGGCTAAGCTCCTCGTTCATCATGGTTTTCTTGCTTTCATTTATTTGGAACAAGGTATTTATCATAGTCAATAATAGAATATATTAGTTGATTTATTTTGGTTGAATTTTTGGTATGTTGAGGCATTTGTCTTTTCTTATTTAGTAAAAACGTTTGGTTAGTCAATGTTTAGTTATTAATTTATAACTGTCAAAATTTGGTTTATTTCTGATATGCATGTGACAGTCAATAAACCTTAGTGCAGGGACTTGGAATATCGTTACTGTTACATGACACTCCTATTTATTTTTGTAAAGATTACTTTCAATAATTTTTATGAGAAAAGATTAGAGAAGCAGTTAATAATGATTTCATAGTTAATGATTAATACGAGGCACGTTTTTTAAGTAAGTACCGTTTTGCGATTCCGCCGCCGCAGCGCTATGGTCGGCGTTCCGCGCATGCGCGCTGGTTAACTACATCTCTTGTCTACGCACTGACGCCATTACAGTCTGATTCTTCATTGTATACGTTGTTTACTGAGTGTTTAAGATGCCTCCGACAAGCGTGAGTCCCGCCGATTGTGAAGTACGGGCTGTTATACGATTTCATAGTGCTAAAGGCGTAAAACCGACCGATATTCATCGTGAGATCTGTGAAGTGTACGGACAAAACATTATGAGTGATGGAATGGTAAGGAAATGGGTGAGAGCATTTAAAGATGGCCGCACAAATGTGCATGATGAAGAACGGAGTGGGCGTCCTTCGGTCGTTAAAGAAGATTTGGTGCAGAAAGTGGACGAAAAGGTGAGAGAAAACAGACGCTTTACAATTTCCTCAATATTCTCAATATTCATTGTGCCTGCTTTCCTCAATATTCTCGTAGTGTTTTGTATCGCATTGTGACCGAGAACTTGAATTACCGGAAATTGTGTTCACGTTGGGTTCCAAAAATGTTGACGGATTTGCACAAAACTCAACGTTTAGGCAGTGCATTGACTTTCCTTGAGCGGTACCACAATGAAGGTGAAGATTTTTTAGACCAAATTGTTACTGGTGACGAAACATGGGTGGCCTACGTCACACCAGAATCGAAACAACAATCCATGGAATGGCGACATTCATCATCACCCAAAAAAGTGAAGTTTAAGCAAACAATTTCTGCCCGGAAAATCATGTGCACAGTTTTTTGGGACAGAAAAGGAGTATTGCTAGTGGAGTTTCTACCTCGTAATGAGACAATCAATGCAGCGTCTTATTGCGAGACATTGAACAATCTGCGTCGTGCAATCCAGAACAAAAGACGTGGCAAGTTGAGTAAGGGTATCGTTTTGCTGCATGACAATGCCCGTCCACATGTGGCTAATCGGACCAAAGATCTCATCAAATCTTTTAAATGGGAAACTCTAGATCATCCTCCATACAGCCCTGATCTGGCGCCCAGCGACTACCATTTGTTCATGCACTTGAAGAAATACCTGGGTGGTCAGCGTCTTCAAGACGATAACGAAGTCAAAACATTTGTGATACAGTGGTTAACAAGTCAGGCGGCAGAATTTTATGAGGAGGGTATTCAAAAACTGGTGCCACCTTATGACAAGTGCCTCAATATTCACGGAAATTATGTAGAAAAGTAGATTAAGGTTCAGGCTTTCATGTAAAAATAAAATTATTGCGATATCTTTGCACGTCTTTTTTTAATTCCAAAACGGTCTTACTTAAAAAACATGCCTCGTAATAATGACATATAAAAATGCTATTTAGTGCTACGTGGGTTAAAAAAGGGTTAAGAACTGGTTTTTATGCTATCTAAAAATTACATAATATTTGCTTCCTCTTTTCTTAGTTGAATCAGTGATGAAAGTGAAAAGATGAACACCGACGTAGAATTTCATATTCGACAAAACTACAGGTGGTCAAAACTTCCAGCAAACATAAAACAGGTTAGACATTTACAAATAGAAAAACTGCACAGTCAAGCCACATTATTATGACCAGTTTCCCTGTGATGGATGGGATATTATAGTAGGATAAATTCAATGTTTCCTTCTAGTGCACGTGTGCAATCTTTATTTGGAGGAACACTTGCATATAATGACTTAATAAAGTTAAAGTTCTTAAGGAATAAAGAAAGAAAACTCCTTAGATGTTGTTATCAAAATTTGTGTTTTCAAACTTTTCTTTTCAATTTTTCAACAGATTTTGGGAGATTCAGAACGCGAATATGAAAAACATGTGGTTTCATTTAGTATCAGAAATCAACTCCGGTATAAAGGTAACATAGGTGAGTGAATTGCATATTAGAATATATTAGTGATAAAAGGGAGGGGTTTGTTGGTAAAAGTTCTGAGACAGCCAAGCACTAGAAATACTGGAAAGCTTAAGTGATGATTGTTTAATGAAAATGCACAGAGAAGTGAAAATATCTTTTTCAAAAATGCACCACCTGAACTTCTCTTCTTAGCAATTGATAAGTCCCCCTATTTTTCAAACCAATAATTACACTTCGCGACTTCACTGTGATGTCCTTGAATGGAATTGCTATTATTACGGTTTCTGTCTTCAACTGGGTCATAAATGCTCAGGTCGATTTGAACATATGGCTTGAGGCTTGATCCTGATGGAAGAAAATGTGTTTGGCCATTAAAGTCTTGAACTCCTCTCAAAATAAGGGATTGGGGACATTCTCTTGATAATATGCGGAATCCCGGTAACAAAATCCCACCACACCAAGAAATCTTTCGGAAAACTCTCTCTGCATTGTCTGACCCATCCTGAACTGCCTTTTCCATCAAGTTTTCTGTAACATATAGCCCGTTTTTTGCAACAGCCTGATAAATACAGCCATGCTTCATCAACAGTGATAATTTTTTTCCACTTGTCTCCCGCCAGGTACATTTTTGTAAAGCCTTCTGCAAGACCCCTTCTTCTTAGTGATATGACGTGGCAATAGCTTATGAAATCGGGGTTTATGAACTCCTGTTGATTATTTTATTAACTGTTGCCAAAGATATCCCTAACTTCAAGGAACTGCTTTCTCTGTGGGAGGGTTCTCCATGTTGACCATTCTACTCGCCTTAGATTAAACTTTCTTGGGGTAGTTCTTTGGAGCCTTCTGTTGCCCCATCTTTCATGCCTCCCGGGGTTTGCCACGTGTGCTGATAATGTTGAATGCTGATTTCTTTGAAAGTGTGTAACCCTTGCCTTTACATCGCTTGATAATCTTTGAATATTTTTCTTCATAAAGAGCTGTCACATACCCTTTCCATTCATGGGTCTAAGTTAGGAGTCATTGTTCACTTAATAAACCACAAAATCACTGTCCACATAGTTATATAGGTAGATTTTCATTACCCATAACTAATTTGCATATTTGAATACGCTAATTTCTATTTGTATCCCATATGTATGAATGACCTTTTGTAGAACATATTAAGATGAAAAATATTTTCCTTATGGAGCATCGTCTCCATTATTTTTTTATTTCTTGTTTATTAGAAAAATTTTATTGCACTTGATCCACCAATTGACGTTCATTGAAATTCTGTTTACTTCATTTGCAGTTCACCTTGTGAAAAAAAATGAGAAACACTATTATGAGGACTTGCTTCATTATTAGCCGCGAACGCTTGATGCTATTCCCATGTCTTGCCATTTAATATGTATATACTAAAACTCTTGCATGTATTTATTTATTTATCTGTAATTCTCTCTTCTCCTAGACGGTTTGAGCTAGCAACTTGAAATTTTCAGGGCAGGCTTATCAATAAAGGACCTGCTCTATTGCCAAAAATCAGCCCCCTGCGCCCCCCTTCCCCACTTTCTGGGATTTTCATTTAAAATTATCTGCTTTCCCCTCAACAGATGGCACGTGCGGGCGAAGCCGCGGGTAACAACTAGTACCAACAGAAATTGTTCAAGATGAATGGAAACTGTCGTGTCGGCGATTAACACTCAATTGTTAATCGCGCATGACCCGTATGATTGTAGTGGTGTTTGTTTCTGAATTATCTGTCCATTGTTGTGTCAGGCCTCGGAGCGAGCCGCTTTTTTAGCTTTTAGTCTCTTTTTTCCATGTTAGTCTCTTATAGTCTCTATATTTAAGAAGAGGTCTCTTTTCTCTCCTTTTTTGAGTCTGCAAGTGGCCAACTGTCAATCAAATGTACAAATGTAATTTTGAAGCACATTCTACCACGGTGTAAGAATAAAGAATTTATTCTTACACCGTGCTTTCTACGATGATCCGCCATTACCGGAAGTGGCCATTTTTGTAGGCTTTCGCTGTCATTCGTAGCAAGCTCTAAAGATCGTTCGTTCGCGAGGCCAACAATATAAGACAAGGAAGAGATAAGTTTAGCCAAAGAGACAGAAGAAAAATTAAAACAAGCTGAGGAGTGTAGGAAAACAATTTCTGAAATAGAAAATATAATATCGCAGAAAAAAAAGGACCATGAGGCAACTTCTGAAGCATCTGATCGTCTGTTCAAAGAAGCCAATGAATGATTGAAGAGAGCAATACAGAAGGGGAATTTGCAGGAGGTTAGTGTTGCACAGAGTATGTTGGAGGGGGTTAAAACTATGCGTGAAACCGAGCAGCAAAAGCTTAAAAAAGTAGAAACACTTCGAAAAACTGCAGAGAAAAGAATAAGTAGTTTAATCACTACTTTTTTAGCAAAAAGCCCAAGAAAAACTGATGTATTTTATATTATTGGTATATTCTTAAAAATAATTGTTTTCTAGTTGTTTTTTTTAAATCAGATAAACTGCTTTTGGTTCTGGATGATGTAATTCTTGCCAAAGTGTAAACTAACAATATTTGTTATTAAATTTCACTTAGCAGTTCAATTAGATTAAAAAATAGTAGCTTAATCATAATTTTAATGTGTTAGTTTTTTATTACACTGGCCAACAAAATTTAAGATTTTTCTTTTAACCAAATTCAAGTGGGTGATTTTTGGTAGTATTTTTTCTGCTTAATACGAATATAATTTTGAAATTTCTCTAGCACGCACAGATTTTTTTTTCAATGAAACAGTTTTAAATTATTCAGTGTTTGGGGCCTGATAAATTTTTTTGCTGCCCCAAAATATGGATAGTTTAACATTGCAGACGCTTCTCTTCACATCCATTACTTTAACATAGATGTCTCGAAGTGCATAACTTGGAAACGTGACATGATAGAAAAAATCTAAAAGCAGATTCGGATTCTACATACAAATTACTACTAAGAACACTATGTGCGGTCATAGTTACAAAATGTGTGTTGACTAGTGTTATTAATAAATGAACAAGGCCCAAACACATTCCAAGGCCAGAAGCAAATCAAAATTAGCCTGAAACATTAAATGATTTTTATATGCACGTGCGTATTATGCTTAGTTTTCCATACGTGCGTTTTTGTCTGCGTCTCTGTATCTAGACGCATAAATTGGTGCATCTTGACGCACGTGTCATGGAATTAGATATCTGCGTCTGTGAGTCTTGGTTGACGTGCATCTGGAGTTCATGCGTCTGGCTTTCTACTTCTTGACGCACTTGTAAATGCTACTCAAATTTTCTAGATCACATGATTGTTTTGCGCAAGCGCACTTGCTTTGTTAACAAAAGACGTTCAGTCCAGTCGTCATTTTGCTACAATATGGCTGAAGAAACAGAATTTGAAGAAATGTTGATCGGTGAAATTTTTAATCGGCCAATATTATACGATAAAAGTACCAATGTTTTCTTTATTTAGGTTTGCATGTACAGATAATGCTGTACATGCTACGGTAAGAAAGCAGAGGAATCCTTCCATCAATTCCATTTCTTCATTTGATGGAATCTGTGTTCGGACACCAGAAATTAATAATGATATTTTAAGAAATCCGAAAAACACCAAGGTGGTGGTCATGATGGTTAGAGAGAAGCTTCTCCCTCTAACGAGAAAAACTGCAAAACATAAACTCATGATGCATACGCAGTTGAACTTTTTGCGTAGACTTCACGCATGCATGGAAACTGATACTTGCGTTCGAATTAAATGCGTCAAGAGCTGTTGCAATGTGCGTCTAGGTGCGTCCAGATGCACATTTGCTTTCTGCGTCGAGACGCAGTTATAAATGCGTCAAAAACGCGTGCATGGAAACTAACCTTTACACACCCTACATACCAACTTTCAGCCTCATCATACACACACGTTCAACCTAAGGATATCGTATTATAGGATATATATGTATTTTCTGGAAGTTTAGTAGTTGAAAATTATTAAAACAACAACTTTATGTCCTATTTAAGTTTAGCAGTTATTGTAGGATACTTAAACACAATTTTTTCTGATCTCGACAGCCGTTTTTTGAATGGGAACTATTAAGAAAAATATTCTATTTATCACATCTATATTTATGGTTAGAAAAGTGTGAAGATTAAGCATTTGACCGTATTGAGCATTTGACAATTTAGTCTCTTTTCAATCTCTTTCAGTCTCTTTTTAGTCTCTTTTTCTGCAATTATACTCTCTTTTCTCTCTTATTTACTGGCGGACTACTGCTCCTAGCCCTGTTGTGTCCACCATTGTTGTTGTTGATGTTTTGAAAACGTTCGTTCGTCAGCTATTCCATTTTCCCAGCCGTAATCGTTTTGATGACACGCCAGTCATCCATTCCACCGCAGCCAAAAATAAACGTCGGAGCCGGAGACTTTACCACCAGGTAACCCATAGTCCATAAGTCTAGTTCTCTACCATCCCATCGAATCTCCCACAGAAACGCAATAATTTTGGTGTCAGAAGTGGGATTGCTCATTTAAAATGCCATCGACGAACGCTCTGACGCCGCTGGAAGTGAACGCAGCTCCCATCGCCATCTTGAGTTGAAAGAAGAAATAAAGAACGCCGTTCACAATTAAAGTGCCACAACCAAACATAAAGAGACATTATTAACAAGGACATACTTACCCTATCAGTGACAAATCCACGATGGCCGTACCACCCGAATTAATGCAGGAACTTTCAAAGATGATCGCCACAGCCCTGCACGTCGCCACCGACACGGCCGTAGCCCAGATGGTAACGGCGTCCCCCGCTCCTGGCGCAGAGCGTGCTGCGGAACTAGCCTCGCTGCGGCCTCCTCCATTTACCATGCCGCCGTTCCGAATGGACGAGGAGAAGTCCGTTGGAGAATATTTCAAGAGATTTGAGTGGGCGCTGCAGCTCTCGAATATTCCCACTACCCAGTATGCCGCTTATGCACGAGTACACATGGGCGCGGAATTAAACGGTGTACTGAAGATCTTGGCAAGCCCAAAAGAACCAGAGGCGATTCCCTACGAGGAACTCAAAACAATATTGACTGGCCACTACGATCGTCCACGAAGCAAGTATGTTGAAAGCATCAAATTCTGGTCTGTCATTCAGCATCCAGAAGAATCAGTGACCCAGTTTGCACTCCGCCTACGTAAAAGTGCAGCACACTGCCAATATGGTGACTTTCTAGACCGGATGCTAATAGAGCAATTCCTTCATGGTCTTCGCTCCCCCGAGACACGTGACGAAATCATCGCCAAACAGCCAGATGATTTTGATAAGGCATATGCTATCGCCCAAAGTCTAGAAGCCACATGGGCCATCACCCGTGGATAAACTTGGATATGAATAAACTTGGATATGAAGCCCCAAGTTCCAAACCTAACCATCGTGGGAGGAGTCGACAGAAGAAGCCTCTTCGAGCAAGTGCGAGCAACGAGCGCAATCGTTCCGCAACAAGTCGCCATTCCAGTAGCAACAGAACCAAGACTGTGCCAAAACAACCGTGTGGCAGGTGTGGTGGTCTGCATTGGGCAGACACCTGTCGCTTCAAAACCGCAACCTGCTACTCCTGCCAGATGACCAGACATATCGCCAGAGCCTGTCGTGCAAAGCCTAAGGGTACCTGTCGTACCCCACCCAATGAAACGCCAGTTCCAATAGACCGGGTCCAGTAGCTGAACCAGATCTCATCTGCAACTTCCCACACAAATGTGATAGACGTTACGATTGACGGTCAGTCTTCTGCAGGCGTATACGTGGTTTGATTTTGCGTAGACGGGTGACACCAACGATACCACAGGGTGCCCCCGTGTCGACCTCCATCTGCAGATAGAGAGTAATATAACCACAACAGATGATGATGGAAATGTACTTAAAATTAACGATTACTGGAATAGGATTTTTCTATTAAAAAATAGTTTGGGACATTTTAAATATCCGAATATTACCAAAGTGATAAAGGCCTGTTTATCATTATCACATGGCAATGCAGATGTTGAACGAGAATTTTCTCGATGCGCAAGAGTTTTAACTGATGATAAAGCATCGATGTCAGTTAAAATGTTGAATGCTCGTTTAACGGTAGCTGATGGTTTAAAAAAATTCAATAACAAACCCGAACTTGTTCCTATTACAAAGGAACTTATAGCAATGGCTCATAATGCTCACAAATGCTACACAAAATACTTGGAAGATGAAAAACAGAAAAAAGAGATTGCAAAGAGGAAAAACAGAAGAAGAAGAAAAGAGATGTATTGAAGAAATGACAAAAATGAATGAATTGGAACGTTCAAAGAAAAACCTCCAGATTCTAGAAGATAATTTGGTTGCAATCAAAGAAAAGTCAGGATGAGAAAAGAATAATTTCAGATAAATTATTTGAAGAGGCAAATGAAAAATTGAAAACTGCATTAAAAGCAAAAGATTTTGTAGCAGTGGAAATTGCTCAGTCAATCCTTGAAAGTGCTAAAGCAAACAGAGATGAAGAAAGAATTTGTGCTGGTGAAACTGAAAAAATTGACAAAAATATTAAAAAAAAAGACAAGCAAATATCCTGACCAACTATTTTTAAAAAAAAAAAAACTCTTTATCAAAAAAACAAAAAACTGTAAAATAAACGTTCTTCTTTTATAGAGAAAATCTACATATATTTCAGTATTACCGTAATTGTATGTAGTAGACTGAAAATGTATTAATCAGTGCATTTAATTAAACTATTAAAACTGTTCAAAAACTTCTGCTTGTGTTGTAAATGGTTGGTGAGAATTGCATTATACACTTTTGTTACTTTTAATTATTGTTTTTCAAAATACTTTAATGTTGCTTATAATAGCATCTAGAGTTAAGTGCAATTTTGATTGGTAAAATCTTGAAATATTAGCATGAAATTATAAACTGGAACTAACTTTTTGGTCACTTTTTTTGCTATTTATTCAACTTTTTCAACTTTTTTGAACAAGTTTCTCACTGGGAGCCCTGCAAATCGGAAATTGGAGCCCTGTAGTTGTTGTGCTAGCCTTATGCAGCTCGCAAAAGCTCGTGTCCATGTCAATCCATAAGGCCTTGGGTCCCTGGATGGACCTGGGTTGACGAAAATTTGCACAAATTTTCCTCCCAAAATGGTCCCCCCAAACATTTTGACTGAAAATTGGCACAAGCTAGTTTGAAGAGTGTCATGTGCCAACCATCATGTGAAAAATTAATTTTTGCAATGACTCGTAAAAATTTACCATACTTTTCAGATGATCTTCATATTTTGATGTAAATTATTAAAATTGCCGTATTATTTGATGGCTGTAATCCATTTTTCTTTTCAGAATCTTCAGGATCCGTGAATTCGTGCTGCGTGAAAACAATTGCATTTCTTTTCGATTCAACTTTAACTGCATTTTTGATGATGGGCAATCTTTCGCCTGTAAGTGTTTTGTAAACTAATTGACAGAAACGTTAGATGCCCAGCTTTTTGCAGTCGCCTTAAAGCAAGCTTCAAAACATTTAACACGCGTGTCGAAACATTTAATGCAGACTCTGTTATGCCAATGCACACATTTATTGTATGAGTTACAAAATTTTACATTATTTTACACTCGTGTACACTGTGTACACCTAACCTAACCTTACCGTATTTCTTATTCTTCATACACTTCTTGTTTTTCCTCTTCCATCCACCTCCTCCTCTGGCAATGAGTTTAAAATAGGCTGGCAGCCATTGTTCATTTGCAGTTATCCACTATGCAGCACTAGAGTCTGCGTTAATGTTTTGAAACCTACGTTATTTCCAACGAAACGCGCATTAAATGTTTTGACAATACTTTAAATGTATCACACCTTGCTTTAAAGCGACTGCAAAAAGCTGTAATTTTGGCAGATGTAATTCGTAAATTAGCTGTACTTTAATCATTTTTTATACGTAGAAGAGACGTTCACATTCGTACACAATTTCAAAAATGTTTGTTCATTACTTTGTGACACCCTTAACCCCAGTTGAGCAGTAAAACCTCATGTGTTCCTTGATCAATGTTGATTGCAGTATCTATTCAACACTGCATTCGCCCCCTCACTAATTTCAAATATAAACGGATATATATGAGAGAAGGACGAGACACAAAAACCCTGGAATAGTTATTAATTAAAAATAAAAAATAAATAAATAATTAATTTCTCTTGTGCTATTGTAGGGGCTGAAAAGCCATGCAGTAACAATGTTTGAAGTTGGAAAACTTCCAGATGAATCTCTAGATAGCCTGCTTCAGGAACTGGACAAGGTATTTTAAGGATTTAATGTATGGCCTCTCTCTCTCTCTCTCTCGTTAGAATGAATATAATTTTGTGTTATTTTATTTTTAGATTACTGAAATTGGTGAAGGAGAAGCACAACGTTATTTTGATCATGCTTTGACCTTGCGTTCGGCCATTTCATTTCTACGCCACAACAAACAGTTAATTTCAAATACAGATAATCTAAATGTTGTTTTAGGCCTCGATCTTATTCGATGTGAAAGTCTTCAAAGTCTCGATGCAGCAACGTGTTCTCGTCTTCTTAACAAAATTATATGTAAGTTGCATCCTAGTAAGCTATTTGGAGGGATTTGTATTGAATGTTTGAAGGTTCATTTTATTTAAGCTTATTATACATACATGCCAAGTGGTTATAATTAAAATTTCCCCACTTCTGCACGGGCTGCAGACCACGTTATTGCATGGATATTGGTGAAACTTTGTTTATAGACTATGCAAAGCATAGGAAAGAGAATTCCTAATAGAAAATTTATTAGTGCATAATAACTGATCCACCAGGGGAAAGAGTAGTGATGCAAGATGATACACAGATGGTAGTACGTAATACACTACTGGAATGCTGTTAGAGGGACTGTTCTATATGCACACGTTCTGCATCAATGACATGCTGGAACCACAGGACAGTGTCTCCCGTGAAGTGGCTGCAACATGACGAATGATGTTGGCTTTCAGTTCAGGCAAGATCCGTATCACTCCATGATAAACACAATCTTTCAGGGTTCCCCACAGCCACAAGTCACATGGATTAAGGTCTGATAAACAGGCAGGCCACACATCTGGGAAATGTCTCGACAGAACATGTTCATCACTGAAGTGGGTATGAACAAGTTCCTTTACTGGGCAACCCACATGTGGTGCTGCACCATTTTGCATGAAGACTGTTATCTGTAAACACCCACATTCCATCTCAAGAGCGTAATTTCCACTTGCAACAGTGCACCTGATAGGATCTGCAGGTATCATCTCTTCATAAAAATATGACCCAGAATGAAATCCACGATAAATTTGCATAGCAGCAATGTAGTGTCTGCTCGTTCACCACATAAGGGTAATCGGGACCCCATACATGACAATTCTGCGTATTAATAACACCATTGGGGGAGGCTGTGGCCTGGTGGGCTTTCACTGAACACAACTTCTGTGAAGTTAAGAAACATCAGGCATGGCTAGTCACTGGATGGCTAGTCGTCAATCAAGGTCCATCCAGGGACCCAACTTGTCGGTCTCTGGCAATACAGGCCTAGAATTGGATTTCATTAAATAAATAAATAAATAAATTTAGCATAAAATGTGCCTCATTTGTCCACAAAATTTTCCACGGTCACACATTGTAGAAAGCCATTTTAGCCAAGAAACGAAATGCAAAGGCTAAGTGCATCTGTGGATATAACTAGTGCACTATCTGGATCTTGTATGGGTACCAGTGAAGAATGGGCCACAAAACTTCTTGCAACGTGGACCATTGAATTGATAATTCACATGCCACTGCTTGAGCCTTGGTTGGTGAGTACTAGGATGTGGACACTCTTGTCAGCCACTGCTGCTACTTCATGTACGACATCCTCATCCTGAAAGCACACCTAACTCCCCTGTTTCTTCTAATTTCTGCATCATCTTTCGTAAACCTCTTGCCTTGAGTCCTGTTTGCCATCCCTTCACACGCCGATATTCTTGCAGTGCTGTTGTAATATTGCTGCCTTTCCGATAATAGAGCTTCACCAGGATGCCAAGTTCTTTTTTTCCCAATGGCATGGTGACCTTTGCAGATTGGTTGTTCGCAGCAAACACATTGCGCTTTTGCACACGGTGCCATTGTTTCCCTCTGATGGCAACCGTTGAGTTTTCTGTTGGTATTGTCTTCCCTATCCTCTGTTAACCTATACATGAAGTTTCACCACTCTCCGTGCAATAATGTGGTCTGCAGCTTTCACAGAAGTGGGGAACTTATTATAACCATCCGGCACTTACAAAAGACAACATAATAGTGGCATTCTACTTAAATCTCTATCGTTTTTTTTTCTCCCCTTACTTTTGTCTCTCACCACTGATGTTTCATTTCTCCTTGTGGATTAGAGGTTCCCCTTTTTGGTTGTTCCATTCCACAGTTTTTGCTAAATTTTTTTTTTTTTTGATCTTGTATCCCCACGCCTCCCCCGCTTCGGAGGACACGTAAGACCATCAGTCCTCTAGTAGCAGTCATTATTATTGGGATGGCGCAAAATTCCCTGGCAGGATAAGTGCCCAGATTATTGTTGGAGGGGAGGGGGGCAACTGAGCAATAATCTACTTTCTCTACCAGATATAGCTTATATGTAAATCCGGTACTGGTATCGTCTATGAAAATTGGTCCAATTAAACATTTGCTCCATATCCCACATCCCTATAATTTTGACATCACCTACAACTTTGGAAGGATCTGTCCAATGAGCTTTCATATCACTTCAATATCTCATGTTCTGATAGTTCACCTCACCATGGACATAAAAATCTGTCTCATCATTTAACACAATGTTTTGTGCAAATGATCCAGTTGATAGCTATCCAGAGGCTAGGTACTCCTCACATCTGTCCAGTTCAGCCTCAGATACCACAGATTCTGCTTACCAACAAGTGGCATCCATTCAAAGTTCAGATACAGCAAAAGTATGGTAGGGATTTTCCTCAGACAGCAGGATCAGCTTAATCCTCTCCTCCTTCATTAGTGCCATCCCCAACGATCCACAACAGACAATGGTACATTCTTACTGCTTTTGATAAGAACTTGTGAGCCACAGCAGATAACTGAAATCCGATGTCAGGAATGAACTGTTGAGGAAAGCAAAATGGTGTCATTTGTTATGCCACGTGACTCCCTTCCCAGTTAAGAAAATTAGCCTTCACCCAAAATGGTGTATTTCAAATTCCAAATCTGACCCAAAAGTTAAAATGCTTATCTTATTCTCTGCTAGCATGGTCATGTGGTTCATTTTACACACCATTTCGCAAAATACAGCTATGTGCAGTGACTTTTGACTTGCCCTGTACTTTGAAAGAAAAGTTATCATTGGATGCCTAATTGGTGGCATGTCAAATAAACTATCACATCCTTGCTGAATAGCAGATGTTCTGGGAAATGGAATGAGTGGATAAAGGTTTGTTGTCTTTGCTCAACTCACGAGGTTGTAATGTACCAATTTGCTTTAAACAACACAACTGATGCCTAACAGTCATCAGCAAAACAAATATGGCTGATATTGCTGTTGAATTATATCGGTTCTGCGACTGATTTCAGTGTCATAGCTTAGTAAATTGAGGCCCAGGAAAATTGCACCCCATAATTATATTTTGAGCCCCCCTTACCATATTCGGTACAGCCTTGGTGCCTCCTTTTATGCAAGAGCCCTGGACTAGGGCCTCGGCAGGCCTCCCTCCCCTCGCTATGACTCTGAAAGAAAAGTGCTCATTTTTACAAGAAAAATTTTAAATGGTTCTTTTAAATAAATTTCAAAATTTATTTTGTATCGGTAGAAGGGTGGATCATAATACTGTTCCTATTGATTAAACAGGTGGTGGCCTTACAGTATAACAGAGGGACATCAGGAGT
>JAHWFO010085735.1:0-13994 GCA_023313115.1 Rhysida immarginata
AACTACGTTCAGTCAAGAACGGAGGCCTGTTTTTATGGCCATACCCCCCCAATCAGAAAACTTTCTCACTGGAGGGGTTTACAATAGCAAATTAAAAAAAAAAATTACATCTTCAATATTGAGAAAAACCAGACAGCCAAGGCAAGAAATCGAAGAAAATAATGACAGTAAACATAAGAAGTACGCAGTCTTCACCTATACAGGACCAGAAATAACGAGAGTCAGCAACTTATTTCGGGACAAAGGCATCAGAGTTGCGTTTAAAACCAACAACAAATGCCGATATATGCTTAACCCAAGAATCGTTAACCAAGAACATGAATGTGACTACAAAACCAGCGGTGTATACAAGCTAACATGCCCCGATTGTGGCGCGTTTTACATCGGATCTACGAAGAGGTCGTTTAAGAAAAGATTCGAAGAGCACCGCAATTCTTGGTTGAAAGGGCATGGCAAGTCGGCCTTTGCCGTCCACCTCATTAACAATCGACAACAATTCGGTGCCATCGAGAACATAATGGATATCGTAAGGAAGGAACGAGATCATAAACGGATTTTAACAATAGAAGCCCTGGAAATCAGAAAATATATAAAGAATGGAGACAAACGTATTTTAAATAATCAAATTAACTTTGAAAACAGCGCCATTTTAGATGTAGTCAATGATGTGACAAAAACAGCCAAAAAATCGATTCATGAATAACATTGATGTATCGGAGCTCGGTTGTAAGAGCCGTTCTACGAAGGTGCTATGAATCATCCGCCCCTTCCATTATATAATACACTCAATCTTGTAATTTATTGCAATTAATTTCATTTATACCATCAATGTTTAATTTTTATTTAATGGTTTATAAATTTATATTTATTTTCTTCTATGTTATCTTCATAAGCTGTCAGTTTATAATTTTATTATCGATGAATTGTTCAAATAGTCCTGCCATGCCATTGGATTACCTTATACTTTATTATTGTACTAGCAAACCCGCGCCCGGCGTTGCCTGGGCTTTTTGAATCATGAAATAAAAATACAGTATAGGTAAATTTTAAAAAACATTTATTTAATGTCAAAAAATTAATGGAAGTTTTTGGACTAACCTAAATCTTGAGTACTTCCTTATAAACGACATTTAATGTTGTTGCATCTTTACTGCAAATGTATAAATTTCTAGGGTCGCTAACTCTAGAACAGGCAACATACAGTTGGCCATGTGAGAAACAATCTTCTTGCAAATTTACTCCAGCTACTTTCAATTTAATTGATTTTTCTATTTGATTTTGAACCTCAACATTTTAAACTTTAATAAACAATTAATTT
This sequence comes from Rhysida immarginata, assembly GCA_023313115.1. Taxonomy (NCBI): domain Eukaryota; kingdom Metazoa; phylum Arthropoda; class Chilopoda; order Scolopendromorpha; family Scolopendridae; genus Rhysida; species Rhysida immarginata. The sequence goes on from JAHWFO010085735.1 coordinate 1,319, forward strand.
TAAACGTTATCATTAAACAATGATTAAAAGCAATTTTTATATTATGTAGTAAAGTTTTTCTCATCATTGCTTAAATTTTATGATGTTTATGTAATAATAGTGGACTGTAATTTAATCAGTTTTAAACATCGTTTTGTGATATTCTGGAGAAATGTCACAATAAATTGATCACAGGACCAACGGCTTTACTTCCCTTCCGAAGAAAGTGCGTGATCTCAGAAGTTCCCCCCTAAAAATCTTCGTCATCCTCAGCCGGGATCGAACCTGCGTCCTCGGGCATCAGAGGCGATCAGGTAACCATTGAACTACCGATGCCGATGACAATAAATTGATAATAATTTATGTGAACGGATTTAATTATACCGTTATCCAACAAATCGACATTTTAAATTATTATATAGATAATTCTAGTCCTCTATTATTATTATTTTTCATCTTAAAATACTTGAGGAAAAGTTTAGTCGGTAAGTAGAAAACTTATATTAATCCATAATGAGCGATTGAATTTCTCCCCACTACAGTGTTCTCAATTGTGGAGTTACAGTATAGGTAAATTTTAAAATACCTTTATTTAATGTCAAAAAATTAATGGAAGTTTTTGGACTACACCTAAGTCTTGAGTACTTCCTTATAAACGACATTTAATGTTGTTGCATCTTTACTGCAAATGTATAAATTTCTAGGATCGCTAACTCTAGAACAGGCAACATACAGTTGGCCATGTGAGAAACAATGTTCTTGCAAATTTACTCAGCTATTAAGATGAAGTAGAATTAGCTTATGTTTGTTTGTTTGCTCAAGAGATGGCGCTAAGCGTTTCGATCGCCGATCACCATATGATGAGCAGCCATGTTGACGCATTTTGAGAGCAATTAACGTAAATAATTTAATATAAACAAATTTTTATGAATTAATACCTAGCCTACAAAGTTTCTACATAAATCCCCTAACAAACAAAACTTGTTTCCTAAAAATCGATGCAGTAGTTCTTAAGGTTATCGAGCACATACACCGGAGAAGTGACTTAGATTTATACTATGTATAGATAATGTCCATGATATGAAAAATTCCAAATTAAAAATTATTTTACAGCAGTTTTTTTCAATTTTTATTTTACATTGGTGAGAAATCAGTGAGAAATAAAATAAATAAATGGTAAAAATTGAGTCATCTGTGAATTATTCATACTGACAGGGGGGGGGGGGACCAGGTTTGTTAATCTTGGATTTAACAGAAATTTAAAAATGTTGTTACGCACCCTTCCTACTATTATATGGCATAGTAACTCCTGCTAACGGGCATTAGTTTATGAGATATAATTATTTAAAGTTAGTTATGTAGGCTATTGGTGTATATTTACAAATTCGGACAATATAACCTTCAAGTAGCCAAGGTGGTGACGTGGGTAAGTTGATAGATTACGATTTTAAAGGTCTTGGTTTCAAACCCTGCTCCTTTCCCAATTTCATTTAATTTAATTTTTTTAAATATGATTTTGAACAAATTATATATGAAACTAATATTAATTGTCAAAAACATTTTTTTAATTTTTTGCATATTTCATTTGAGGAAGGTAACAAATTATTTATTTTTAATAAGTTTATAGTATTATATACAGTATATCACAAAATATATGCAAAAAATTATAAAAAATACTAGAAGCGAACCCACCAGATTGTATAATCGGGAAATAACCCATTGTTAGTTAAGCCATTGTTGGATTTTTTCGTTGTTGTGACAAAGTCTACAGTTGCTGATCTTTATATATAAAAATTCAGGTTCAAGGTGCGTCTGTAAATGTTCTAAAAACTTTTGAACCACTTATCAGATTGAGCTCATATTCGCACCATATGTTCATTAGGTTCAGAGTAAGGTTTACATGTCCTCAAAGGGAGGGGGTGGGGTAAATATAATATATTTTGATTTATGTTTGTTTGTTTCCTCAAGAGATGGCGCAAGGGAAACGCCGTCAAAATTTCATCAAATAAACAGACCGAGCAACGCCGGGCATATCACCTAGTTTTATATAAATGTTTTCAATAATTAATATTAGTTTCATATATTTGTTCAAAAACAAGTTTAAAAAAAGATTAGATTGAATTAGGAAAGGAGCAGGATTTGAACCCAGGATCTTTACCATTGTAATCTATCTACTTGCCCACATTAACCACACTAACCACTGACTACTTGAAAGTCATACTCTCCGAATTTGCAAATATACACCAATAGCCTACATAACTAACTTTAAATAATTATATCTCGTAAACTAATGCCCATTAGCATGACTTACTACGCCATATAATAGTGGGAGGGGTGCGTAACAACATATTTAAATTTGTTAAATCCATGATTAACAAACCTGGTTCCCCCCCCCCCTTGTTAGTACGAATAATTCACAGAGAACTCAATTTTTACCATTTATTTCTCACTGATTCATTAGCACCAATGTAAAAAAAAAATTGAAAAAAACTGCTGTAAAATAATTTTTAATTTGGAATTTTTCATATCATGGACATTATACTTGTAAATATTAACGATTACAGCAATAATGCGAATAAAGTAAGAATAACTAAAATTCGTTCTTTCCTGAAATATAATATTCTTTTTATTTGAATTATTATTAAAACATTTTAACACGGAGTTAAAAAAGACGAACATTTTTAACAAATATAATGATGGATATTATACTCTTTTATAAAAACAAGTTATTAAGTATTATACCTTGAAATATATAAAAACAGGTGACGTGAACAGCACGTGGGTCCCTATTGTAAGGTTTGAGGATTAATTAGCCAGAATTAGAATATTCAGATTAATTGTGTAAATGAGCTATTTTATACTCGCGTTCATAATTATCTATTTAGATTCGGAATTAAGATTTTATAAAGATTAAAGATTTTAGAAGGATTTAACTTAGAGTAGAATTAAATAAAGTCTATTATTTCAATTATTTCTTTTTTCTGCACTTGTTAAGAATCGTTTTTAAGTGTCACTTTTGGCATTAGTCGCAAGGGGGGAAAGTGAGATTCATTTTACATCTCATTGTTTTAGTTGTTGGTCTTGTTTTCAAGGACCTAAAGAGTATTGCCAGAGTTAGCTAACTAAACAAGAAACGAATTTGAGAACAGGATATGGGATAGAAAGACCACGAGAAAGACAAGGTAAGGACTGAACTTTGGAACCTGAAGTGAGCAAAGAGACAAGAAATGATCACGTGAATGCCAAGAGCTTTTTAGTATAGAAACAGTTAGAGAGGTGTCTACGGATTTTGATTGACAGGGAGATTCACCTTTTTTTTGGTGGATGGTCAGAGTTTCTAAACGCCTGATTGGTTATTGAAATTAGATCTGTCTTGTCAGTAGTTCTAAGTGAAGAAGACGTTAGTAGTGATTTAACTTTCGTGATAGCTGGTTGTGCGGCGTCGCTACTCAATTTTTAGCTAAATTTCGGCCTTCATCTGGTAATTCAAATGATTCCAGATGAGAAATTCTAAAAAGTATACTTAACTCAAATATTTTAAGTTTTAGTGGTTTAATTTAAGATCACAACAAATTTTTCTTTGTGTTCGCTGGAGTCGAGGATTTTAAAGAGTATCCGCCTAGCTGAGAACTAGCTCCATCAATTTAAATAGTCATGGAGACCAGTATTAGTTGGAGAGAAAGTAACCAGCCCCGAAAGGTACATAATTTCATCATGGAAGAAGGAGCCTAGCAGAGCGATCTACCAGCCACTTCGGAAGAGGAGTCCGGCCCCCCCCGCGGGGGGGTCGAGGTAGCCAGAGAGCGAGAAAGACATCCAAGTGCGGACAGATTGAGAAGACCACGATATAGCCCATTTCCATTTATGTCTCAATGGCCATTCTTTCTGTTTCATTTCATTACATTCATATTTGGGAACGGATTATTTAATCAGACAGATAGTGGAAAGGACAGATACATTTTACATTAAAGCAGTATATTTTTCATAGAGAGCTTAAATTATGCTCTCCCTGAATTTTTACCTGATCCAGACAGACCATTTGCTGTCTTCCATTAAATCTTAGAAATAATGCATTACTTATTTTATCGAGGTTTAATTATTCAAAATTAAATTGTTAATCTTTATTGTACTCAGTAATTGTTAAATCAATCATTCTAGTTTCGCATTTAGATATGGTTTAAACATTTCTACATTCGATTACCCTCTTTAAGTAAAGATTTACACAAAACTCATTCTGATTTATAATCACTATTATTCAAGAAATTATCAATCATTACCTCGTAAATACTTATCTATTCAAATCTTTAAATTGATAGATTACCTTGTTGTACATTGTATAAATTGATTGCCAAGTCTTTACATGAAAATTATGCTTTCTTATTAATACTTACGATGATCCAAATTGATACAATTTGATACAATGTCTGTCATTATTACAATTTGAATTATTCTCAATGTGCATACTTAAATTGAACATCAGATTAATTGAATTTCATTATTCATTTATCCACATCTTTTATTCCAAATTACCAAACGTTATTGTTTTATATATCTTTTGTTATATAATCAATAAACAACTTATTTAATTGCTTAAGACGTGCCTATTTCTTCCCTCGTTGGCCGGCCTGTGTGCGGAGATTTTAGTATGTAAGTTAGTGGGATAAATCCTAAATTATCATAAAAAATTTGTGAATAGTATAATTCACTGGCGCAGTCTTTTACCTAACATAATTATAATAAATTACTCGACCATAAATCTATGAATATTATCCCCCCGACCCTTACATAACTGTCGCAGTCGGACAGGATTGAGTAGTGTCATTTTTATTGCATTAAGTAATACAGTAAGAGCGAAACATTTGCTTAAGAATCGATTTAATTAGCATATGCAAATAAGAGCATTTGAATAAGCATATTTTACATAATCATTTCCATAATTTCCACTTAATTAAGATCGTAGAATTAAGTAGATTTAAGATTGGGTTATAGATTTTAAGTCCAAGGACGGGAGAAAAGGCACTATTGGTATTTTGTTAAATTTGCAATAGATAGGAGTGTTGTAATTCAGTATGAATCAGGCCCAGGTGCAGTCATTTGCTTTGGCAAGCGAAATAAAACCGCATGATGAGACCCGTCTGCAGAGCTTGGGAAATAGAACTAAGAAGGTAGTTGATGGAGAAGGAGAACAAGCGGAAGGTAGTTGAAGGTGAAGCGTGCTTATGCACAGGAGCTATGGGAAGAAAGGATAAGAGAACGTTTTATAGAAGGATTGTTGCCATCATTGAGACAAGTAGTCATGTTTAGAAAGCCAGAAACGCTGAGACAAGCCTTGGAGCAGGCAGAGGAAGAGGAAGTTATACAAAAAAGATGGGGCGCAGACGAAGGGGCGCATTGAATGCTTTGTGAGGTGGAAATCAATTCTTTGTTACACCCCACTTAGATTAGTCATATAGTTTAGAGACCATTACACATCTGTTTAATCTTGATGCACTATTTTATGCTATTTGCCCATTTCACGTGTTACCTTTGTTGTTGTACAATGCTATGAGTTATGGGCTTCCCATGGGTGAACATCTTGTGATACGGAAGCAAATCGAAGGCATCATTACTGAAGATGAAGTGATTATTGTGTTGAGATAGGCATCTCGATGATGCATCGTGTCGTTATCCCTTTGTTCCTGAGGTAGTGTGTAGTGCCTAGATGGCGGTGGTCATTTTCGTGAATGACTTTTGTAGTTTTAAGATTTCGTGTCAGGAATCGTTCCCAAACACAGCCACTATGGATAGGCTGGTGTTGTTTGTGGGATTTTTAGTTCTTTGTGATGCGGAACCGGCCCTTTCTTTCGCTATGGTTGGAAGAAATAGTGCTTGTTCTGCTAAGAATAAAGAACGTTCGTAATGAAGTCGTAATTCATTTTGGTAGGCTGGAAGGAGGAACAAATTGAAGGGAAACGAATTATGTACAATCATTTTTTTGTAGTTGAAGGTATTAGAGCGTATGTTTAAACTTTTGTACAACTCGATGGAATGAATAATTATTACGGTAACACCTGAAACAAACAAACCTATTTATCTTACGTTATTTAGTAGATCTTATTTTAATAGGCTTAGTTAGTAGTTGATGAGAGGCTTTACTGTTTCATGCATTTAATAATCGGGCAGATATATTAGCGTTTCATTAATTCAATAGTGTCACACGTTTTCCCTATGGCCGATACAAGAGACTGAAATTTAGATTAACGATAGAAAGTAAAATTCCTAATCATTGGGCACCTATTTTAATAATACAACTAGACTAGTATGGACGGTGTTGATTGCTTAGGAGAATGATTTTTTGCGTCATTAATATCCTTTTTGATCTATGTAGTCCAGACTACTAAGGTTAGTTTGGCAAGATATTGGTTTATTGGGATTTAGTGGCGTAAAGAGCAGTTAGAAAGTAAAGAAATTGTGATAATATCTGAATGTTAAGTGGGGTGTCCATCTTTGGAAGGGAAAATATTGCGAAAATCACTTACAAAATATTCTGTATATCTATGAAATTTTGGGAAAGCTACAGTTAAGATCGCTTTTATGGTTACATATATTTCTTAGTGTGCAAGGTTGCGAGTGTAAGATCTAAGCACCCCGTAGATGCTTCGTGCATTGTTGGAGTCACCATACCCAGTGATTGGCCAATCGTATTGTGTTGAGTGGGGCAGTCCCAGAAACCTTCTGTTTCTTGTAGTTTGGGAGCGAACTTTGTGGTTTATTTTGAATAATCGTAGCAGCAGAGAAGCTGCGAGACAACAAGACTTTGTTGTTCTGTCAGATTTTACTAAACCTGTATTCCATTCATGGCCGTTATTTGGGCCCCTGTGTTGACTTTAGTTATTTTCTCTTTGTGAACAAGTTGTAAGCACATGGAGCAGATCTCCATGGCGCTGAGTGAGTAGTCGTCCCTCCTAGAGTGCACAAACGGGAGCGAACCACAAGTCGTTGTAGCAGGGTCGCGAGAAATCGCCCCCTCTTCAACTCTCGTTAGAGTAACGGAGAGAAGCTAACCCAGAATCAGCTGAGTGAATCCGACTGACAGTGAGTCTGAAGTTCGGAGGTGGGATTCGCGACCCCACCCTCGTTCTTAGGTCTTATTGTTTGAGTGTTTGTTTCAGTCCGCACATAACTTTTGTGGAACCCCAGGTTAGTTGATCTACTACTCTCTAGATTTCGTAGGCAAAGCATCGCCCTCCGACCACTAAAGATGGCGGACATGATGGTGAGTTGCTGAGTTTGGTGGAAGTGTCGATTTAGAGAATCGAGTATATTTTCGTGGAATGGAATAACTTGTTTTGAGTTCGTTTTTACTTTCATGGACAGGTGGGTGCATTTGACTAAGGTTCTTAGGCCCAAAACACTTGTACATGATTGTCTTGTAGTGCTCCGGAATGTCGCCCTCAACACTCTACACAAATTTTTCTTGCGTTTTAGCTATATATTGTAGCTTAGTGCGTAGAATAATCCAAAGGCACAATTATGTTATATTTGGAAAAATAGTTTTGTAAGGCTGAGAAAACGATGTGCATGAACATAATTCACATATATTATTTTGCCACATAATATTTTGCTTTCTCTTGAAACATTACTTCATAAATTTACATCATATTTTATCTTTTGGGGAATTCAACCTACATATACAAATTCTATCTATTCTTTTTCTTTCTATAAACATTTTAAATTTAAATTGGCCGAGACATTTGGAATGAGTTGGCTTTCAGGAAACTACGCCATGGAGCCAGGAAGGACCTCTGGAGCTACCTGACACCAGACACCAGCTGATGTGGAGGCCACCACTCCCTCAACGCAGACGGTTCCAGTGAAGGCCACTTCCCCATTCCGATGCAGAAATCGGAGATCCAACGCGGAAGTGAAGAGACTAGAACTCTTATGAACACCTCACCAGAACTTTCCTCTCCGTGTTCCAAGAACAGATTGTGCTACAGTGTAACAAGTACTTATTTTGTTGTTCTTCAGTGCTTCCAACTTTGTGTTTTTCAGAATATTTTCAGTGCTTGTGTTATTGTGGTGTTTTCAGGGTAATGAACCTTAATTAAAAATTTTTTTGGACACTAAACTGTGGTTTTGGTTAAGAACTATCGTGTTAGTTAAGAACTATGAACGGTGTGTTAACGCAATATTTGAACATTTGTCGTTCACAAGGCCTATAAAAATTTTTTTATCATATCATGATACCTTTAGGTAATATTAAGTAGTAGTATTGACCAGTTATTTTATTGGTACCATTTGATACTTTTATGACCATTTTGATTCTTGTCTTTTATATTGATTTATTAATATACTAACCCAAATTTATAACCTATATATCTTTGACTACGAGAAAAATATTGCTTAGTGACCACTATATTATACACTATATTATTAGTGAGCCATTTATACACTATATTAACTGATTTCTTGTTTGAATTATACAAGTTACCATTTGAGATGTAGGCTTGCCGGCATCGACTCGATCTGTTCCGCTTCATCAGTGGAAGATGCTGCAGAGATGCAAGACCCCTGAGGAGTTCAGGTAACAGTACCGCCTCGGGCCGAAGCTTTTTCTGCGTGGGGAGGTATTTGTAAGGTTTGAGGATTAATTAGCCAGAATTAGAATATTCAGATAAATTGTGTAAATGAGCTATTTTATACTCGCGTTCATAATTGTCTATTTAGATTCGGAATTAAGATTTTATAAAGTTTTAGAAGGATTTAACTTAGAGTAGAATTAAATAAAGTCTATTATTTTAATTATTTCTTTTTTCTGCGCTTGTTAAGAATCGTTTTTAAGTGTCACTTTTGGCATTAGTCGCAAGGGGAGAAAGTGAGATTCATTTTACATTTCATTGTTTTAGTTGTTGGTCTTGTTTTCAAGGACCTAAAGAGTATTGCCAGAGTTAGCTAAGTAAACAAGAAACGAATTTGAGAACAGGATATGGGATAGAAAGACCACGAGAAAGACAAGGTAAAGATTGAACTTTGGAACCTGAAGTGAGCAAAGAGACAAGAAATGATCACGTGAATGCCAAGAGCTTTTTAGCATAGGAACAGTTAGAGAGGTGTTACGGATTTTGATTGACAGGGAGATTCACCTTTTTTTTTTGGTGGATGGTCAGCATTTCTAAACGCCTGAATGGTTATTGAAATTAGATCTGTCTTGTCAGTAGTTCTAAGTGAAGAAGACGTTAGTAGTGATTTAACTTTCGTGATAGCCGGTTGTGCGGCATCGCTACTCAATTTTTAGCTAAATTTCGGCCTTCATCTGGTAATTCAAATGATTCCAGATGAGAAATTCTAAAAAGTAGACTTAACTCAAATATTTTAAGTTTTAGTGGTTTAATTTAAGTTCACAACAAATTTTTCTTTGTGTTCGCTCGAGTCGAGGATTTTAAAGAGTATCCGCCTAGCTGAGAAACAGCTCCATCAATTTAAATAGTCCTGGAGACCAGTATTAGTTGGAGAGAAAGTAACCAGCCCCGAAAGGTACATAATTTCATCGTGGAAGAAGGAGCCTAGCACAGCGATCTACCAGCCACTTCGGAAGAGGAGTCCACCCCTCCCCCCCCCCCCCCCAGGACGTTTCGACGTAGCCAGAGAGCGAGAAACTCAGTTATTCTGTGAAACTCATAGCCAGAACGATTCTCCTGAGGCCAATGAGAGACGGTTGGCCTCGCGATTGCAACGGTGAAAAGTTTCTTGCTATGTTAAGGTTAACGTAGTGCTTCCCAACTCGTTATTGAAATCTAGCTCCAGTCACTCCAGTGTCTACTTACAGCTTATCCTACCAGGCAAAACTCTATATATTCTGCAACGTGACACTTACCTTGTAGTTAATACCAGCGCTACCTACAGCAACAAACAAAATTACTTATGGCCTATGATTCAGAAATGATCGTATAGTGGTACAATATTTGGAATGGAAAACTGCTTTGTAGCTTATCACCTGTTGCTTATTATCCGCAATTTTGCAGCCTCTTTAATACCCTCCCCTCCTATTAGGTCTGAAACCCCGAAATAATGCGCTCTGAGCATACAAATGGCTTACGATATATTGATAAATTTCATCAAATAAAAGAGAATCTTAAAGCTAATGAGATGAATATTACTATTAAATGGAATACGAATGAACGTAAATATAGGAAAACAAATATTATCGGTCATTAGAGGCAAAATATTTCAGAAAATAACCATGACTTAATCTAGTTCCGTTAAGCGGTAATTAAATCTAGTAGTGCACGTTAAACCACACATGGATAGTACTTCAAGGTTGCTCTTAATTTAATGGGAGGTCAAATGTCATTTAAAGCTAAATACGGAGTTCGAGCTTGCAAATTATAACTATTACGACACGCTCAAATCGCGGGGCCCTTAAAGATTTATCACTGAAAGCACTTATCTGATTCGATGACATTTATTGATGCACTGGCCAGAGATCTTATCAGCGTCGACAAGTTGCGAGGCTCCAACCTCGTTCGAATGCTCTGCCGATGGCACTTCGTTGTGGGGCTACTACCCTGCACTTCCTCGGCTCCTCTGCTGTTCGGCGCCTCTAAGTCGTCGTGGCCTCAGCTCGAGCCAGTTCTTCTAAATGTTCCTCGTGGCTGCCTCCTCCCGTACGGATGGTGAGCGAGCCGCCGACTCTCGCCGACGCTCAAATCGCGGGGCCCTTAAAGATTTATCACACCTTGGCCAGGCTCGCCACACGCATTACTGACTGCACTGCACAACCTGTGGATATCGGCCTACGAATCTGCGCCGAGGTTTACGGCGCCGCCAACGCTTGGGCGAGTGGTGTGTCTTAGGCGTCGCGGTGCAGCGGGGGCCAGACTTTATATGGGTCCTCCCCTTACACTCGCTCTCCTACCTGGACCACCTGCTTCCACCCGCCGAGCGGTGTACCCTACTCGTACACGCAGACCCGATGCTCGAGTCGACGCACAAACTCACCTCCTACGGTCCTCTGCAACACTGGCCGTCGCTCTCAGTGTCATTCCATTCGTGGTCGGGGCATCCTGTCGTCTTTCTTATTTGGTTTCTGGTTCTCACTCGCAGGCTTCACGTCCTTCACTATCTCCGCAACGGGGAAGGGGCAATTGTTGCATGTCAAGTTTCGCCCGTCTCCTCACACTGCTTAGTAGTCTGTTCTCTCTCATTAGCATTCGACGAAGAAAAATTTCACATAATCTGTACGTCCCTTCTCTCTGACTTCTCGCGTGGAACTATATATTCTCACTTTTTCTTTGCTCACTGCCCCTCACTCAGTATTGTCAAAATTTCCGGGAACGGGCTCCACGTTTCTCATGGGATGTGACTATTGTCATGGTGATCGCTCTCCACCCGGATGCTCTCTCCCTCTCACTCACCTTCTCCTTCGCGCCAAAAGGTTTGGGAACAAACGAGTACAAGTTTGTGAGCGGGAAAATTGATCAGCACAAAGAGCGACACCAGTACAACGTGTTCACATTGCCCAAGTGCATTCTACCTTTTTTGTTCCTCCAAGTGTTTAAAAGAAATAAAAATGATTTTTAATGAATAGTTCTCATAATGCCGCGTTCAGTTAGGACGAGGCGAGTCCTGCGACGAAATTTCTATAGGACTCGAACAATGGATAACGGAGTTAATCCTTCTTTAGAAATCGATCACCCTTTTACCATTACTTCCTTGTTTATCAATCATGTCATTTTACAATCTCAGAGAAAATAAATAAATAAATGTTAACTTAATAAATTTGTGGTCATTTTAAAAACTGTGAAACCCGATCTTGAAATAAAATTGATATCGGGAGAATATGTATTGAAAATTGATTTTATAATTTTTTGGAATTTTTGGAAATATTACCTTCTTTACCCCTTCGTCTAAACAAGGAAGTAATGGTAAAAGGGTGATCGAATTCTAAGAATTTAAAGAAGGATTAACTCCGTTATCCATTGTTCGAGTCCTATAGAAATTTCCTCGCAGGACTCGCCTCGTCCTAACTGTACGCGGCCTTAGCCTCCCGTTTGCTCCGTGCTAATAAATTACCGTAGCTATTAATGTCTCCCCCCCCCCCTTTTCTTAGTGACCGCCTGTACAATCACTTCCATGAAAATAGGGCCTCAATGAAGTTTGTCTCTATCTATGATTGATTCGTTTCTAATAAAGAGGCGCCATGTCTTTTTGAATTCCCACCTGCGATTTCTCGCGAGACGCTTTAGCTATGGGATAGCTTCAACGCTAGCTTGGCTTTTCAAGCTGAACTTTTCAAGCCATATTTTTCTAGCGAGTAGAATTTGCTTCAAAGCTGAAGCTTCGCTTTAAAGCTGAAGCGAGCTAAGGGAACGCACCTTAATAAAATGAAAGGAACTCGCGTGCTCGCACCTCTGCACGTGCTAAGCCTGGGGACCTTCTCCCTCGCGGTATGCGCTCCCTGGCCCTTCTCGCCGTTTGGCATAAACGAACTCTTCTTCCGCCTCCATGCCCATCCTGTCTGCGGTGAACAACCCAATTAATTTCCGAGCAAATGTGGGAATGTCGGCCACCCTATACAGCTCGGCTTCGGCCGCCTTCCGTGCTGCCCCGGCTGTCAGTTTAGACTTTGCGATTATGCACATGAGCGCATCCGGCCAATGCGCTACCTCCCCAACTTGGTGCACCAAGTCTATGAATGTCCCCTTCTCCAGAGAAG
>JAHWFO010085735.1:14004-44290 GCA_023313115.1 Rhysida immarginata
GGGCCTAAACGAAGTTTGTCTCTATCTATGATTGATTCGTTTCTAATTATCTGATCTGAAATAATACACAGGCGCGCATCATATCTTAATGAATGCGCGTCTGTAGTGTCGGGGCGTGCGAGTCATTACAGAAGAGTAAATGACTCACACGTCCCGTCACACGATTCTCCAGTGTGACGTCATGCCTAGCGGTGAATTGAGGTGAAGCTCAAAACGAAATGAGTTTGGAAAACTGATGTTTGAAAACTTATATTTAAAAAACTACTTAAGTTATAAAAATTTTCCAAGTCGAATTAGAGTTAGTTGATGGTCCTTTATGTTATAAAAAAAAATTGTATGGGGCTGTGTTGGGACACGGCCGCTAGTTAAGTCGTAGATTACGTCTTGTGGCTACATGGCATATAAGAAATCCTTTTGTACTATACAATTTTAAAATTTTAATTTCTAACATAAAATGTTCAACATACTTGCAGTATATCATAATTTTTAACCAGATTCGTTATTCTTTAACTGAAGCTTAATTATAATTCATTCATAAATTACAAATCAGTGGTCTGTAATAAGAGAAATACGATACAAATGTCAACAGACTAGAATCAATATCAAATCTGTAGTACTGCCACCCAATGTAGTAGGTGATTCGATGGGCATGTAATCTAAACTGAAACGTTTCTTCACAAAGCCAAGAGCTGTAAGTTTAGTATAGCATCTACATTGAAGTCTCCAAATATCAAAATTTGCACATCAGTATCCACCTCCATGTTGTCTTTGATAGGTATAGTTGCTGGTGAATATTTCATCATCCCACTAAACAACAACATTGCCATATCAGATATCGAACGTTAGGATGATTTTAAACAATGCCTAGTATAAATCTCACCACACATTAACCATACAAATATTACCGATACCAACGTCAGTCAGTCATCTATAGTTTGACCAGTCTATCAGTGCATGTTCGCATTCGGTTAAAGAGTTAATATTTCTGAAGTTCGCAACACTGCCTGCTTTCCTATAACTTATTACCATATTTGGTGAGTGCGTCGGATCTAATACAACCAGGCTGATTCATTTGTGTCCTCAATTCGAATCCATCTACACTGTCATATCAATGAATTATGACCAGCATCCCTTCAATGCACATGCATGGTTCGCCCCAACAACCATTACACATTGCAAAATTTGCATAGCAGGCTGAGAAAGCTTTAAAGCTGGTGCATCAAATGGCAGGTGCTCGAGCCTCAAGATGGGTAAACGTCCGGATTTAACGGACATCCAAAAAGGGATGATAGTAGGCTATCGCAGCAAGGGTGGCACCATCTCCTTGAGGCGCGATTTGTGAACTGTTCACTTTCCGCTGTAGTGAAGGTGTACAAAGAGTGGGCAGCAGGGACAGAAATCGCGTCCCAATGCCATCACTGTAAAGGGTCACGAGCCATTGACCAACGGGGTAAGCGGCGCCTACAACGACTCGTTAAAGGTGACAGGAGAGCCACAGTCCAGCAACTGACCACCAGATTCAACAGTGGTGCCAACAGACGTGTATCCGACATTAGTGTTGAACGCACCCTGCTACGGATGGGCCTGAACAGTCGACACATGGTTGCTGCACCCATGTTTACCAGGGGTCATCGTCAACAATGCCTAGATTTTGCACGTGAGCACCACCATTGGACCACAGACGAGTGAGCTAAGGTCGCCTTCTCCGACGAGTCAAGGCTTTTGCGCCATAAGATTGACGGACGATAGCGAGTGCGTCGTGAACGCCATGAAAAGAGACTGCAGGAGGCTATTGTTGGCCGGAAACAGGGTGGTGTGATTAGTGTGCATTTCTGGATAGACTGTGACTTCACCTTCCACACGAATGTGGTAAATCTCACCGCCATCCAGCTGTCCGATGACGAACAACACCTCCTCGACAAAGGCCTGAAACATGTTTTGCACAAAAAACCAGCCCGCCACGACCTACACACGGTCATATCAGACACTGAACGTGCCCTGTGTCTGTTACCCAAGACTGATCGCCCACCAGCTCGTGCTATCGCCGGACACCTCATCCGTAAAGCTTACAATGACGCCTCTTCATCAAGCCCACCCCAGGAACAACTTAAGGACATTGCTGCCTCATCCACCCTGAAGACCAAGTTGTCTGAATCTGACGCCATCATCGTCAAGGCAGACAAAGGTAACGCTTCAGTCATCTTATACCGATCAGTTTATAACAGTAAAGTCAACGACTTCATCTCCACCAACAATTTTACTATCCTTCCCTCCGACCCCACCAAGTTCCATAAAACCATTATTTCGGCCATCAATTCGTCCCCTCGATTCAAATACCTCCGACCTCTCATCCCCCCCAATCCTCGCCCCCCTAACCTGAATGCCCTCGTCAAGATCCACAAGCCTAACATGCCTATACGCCCTGTGGTTAATTACTCCCCTGCCCCTGCCCATCTCGTTGCCAAAAACCTCTCCGCATTTCTCTTTAACCTTAAACTCCTTCCTAATACCTACAATGTCCGGAACTCCCTCACCCTTGCTGATTCCCTTTCCTCATTTCCTACTAACGAACACATGTCCCTTATGTCCCTTGACATCACTAACCTATATACTAATATCCCAGTCTCCATCTCTCTTAAAATCCTCAAACGCCTCCTACGTAACTCCTCTCTTCCTAGAACTGATGCTATCGACCTTTTATCCATCCTGTCTGTCATTTCCTCACAAAACTACTTTTCCTTTAACAACACGTTCTATTCTCAACCTACTGGTTTGGGTATGGGCTTTCCTCTTAGCAGCTTCTTATCTGAAGTCTTCCTACAAGACCTCGAACTAACCTTTGTCACCCCCCTCCTTGCTAACTCCACTATCATTTCATATTTCCGATATGTAGATGATATCCTTATTATTTACGATTCCCGTTCTTCCTCCCCCACTGACATCGCTGACACTTTCAATTCCTTCTCTCCCCATATCCAATTTACCTACGAAACAGAAGTTAACAATTCCATCCCGTACCTTGACATCCTCATTACTAACAACCTCCAAACTAACCGTTTCTCGTTCTCTGTCTTCCGTAAGCCTACCACATCGTCTAATCTAATCCACTGTTCTTCCTCACACCCCCCCGTCCACAAACACGCTTCCCTACGTTTCTTCATTGACCGTGCCCTGAAGTTACCCCTCAGCCCCCCTTCCCGCTCCTCCGAACTCCGTATCATCCACACCCTCGCCCGTATGAACGGCTTCTCATCCTCTACTTTCTCCCGTACCCTCCAACGACGTAGACGTGCCTTCCATAACCCGAGTCCCCCTCCTCCTGATATAAGCCGACGAAAGAAGTGGGTTTCACTATTATACCTCGGCCCCCATTTCTCCCGCCTCTCCAATTTCCTCTCTTCCCTTGGCCTCCAAGTTTCTTTTCGTTCCCCAACCCCTTTTCTTCGTACCTTGCGCCCATCTACCCTATCTGCAACTGACGATTACGCCCGATCCGGGGTATATCGCCTGAACTGCGCCTTCTGCGATAAGTTTTACATAGGCTTATCGACCCGTAATTTCAATATACGTTTCAAGGAACACGTCAACTCCTACGAGAAACAAGATGGTAATTCCCACTATGCTAACCATCTTACCGATTCCGGACATACTTTGAAAGCCAAAGATGAAGTGATGTCCATCTTACACAAATGCAACGACCCGTTCAAGACTGCGATCCTTGAATCAATAGAGATATTTAAAGCCAAGAGATCTACCCCTGGCCTCATCCTCAATTGCCAAACGGATTTTGATGTCTATGCCATACTTAACTCTGTCTCCGACCTTGTATAATTTAATGTATTTAATTTCAAATTTGTTTTATATAATTCTGTTTTCATTCTCATTTGTAAATCTTTTTGTCTTCTGACAAAAGATATGCTCTCTTTTCGGTCCGCGATTTGTTTGCTTTCCTCTTTTATCATTTTATTTGATTTCATATAGTAATTTCTGTTATTGGTTTCTTAGTATTTTCCTATTCTTGATTTCATATAGTAATTTCTGTTATTGGCTCTCCTGTATTTTCTTTATTGGTTCACGTTTTTATTTCCATTCTCCAATCACTTTGCATACTATGTACCTTGTTTCTGTATATAAGGCCTGCGAGCCTCTTGTTGTGTTATCCTTGATAAAGCCGGGAATAAAAGGCGAAACTAGTTGGAATCTCTGTCGTCCCTATGTTATACTGCAAAGTTACTACCAATTTCGTTGATAGAAACAGTATTATGAACCCTTATCTCACCGAAGAAGTCAAAGGTATAATATCAATACACTTAATATACACCATTCATTGTTTAAGAATTATTGATCCATACAATTATCTGCGCAATAAGAATATAACATTGCAAACTGCGGAGTTTTCAAGTTCATAGTCATTTCCGGTAAAGACACTAATCACATAAATTATGTACGAAATTAGCAGCAAGCACAATTTCTCAAAATGTACAAAAAGTCATTAACATATAATTCAATGTCCAGTCCGATAAAGTCCTTATCCGTTAATTACCAATGATAACTTTTTAAGCCTTAAAAATGACACACACTCATTATGTTCTTCGCACTATAATAAATAGAACACGCCAATTAACATTAAATGAAAGCATTTATCACATTAACGAATAAATGCATAGCTTTAACCCACTAAAGGGAATTTTACGACCACGGGCAGGTTTCTGTAAAACACTATTCTATATATGCGAAAACGTACCCGTAATTTAGGTAAGCACGGAGACCACAGGGCCATGCCCCTCGAAACCTCGTGCAGCCATTAAGCTCACGACGATAAAAGTCGCTGAAAACTATGCCCAATTCATGACAGCCACAGCTCACTAATATTAAAGTACTCACAAAACTGGTAGGCGAAACCGCTAACATTTTCACTAACATGCAGGACTGGATACGGACGCTCCTATACGAACCGACGAAACCATTGCTCGTTTCCCGCCGATCCGTTGCAGAAATCTCCGCCCTGAAGGCTTGCCGGCACGGCTCCAACGTTGTCGCAGTAACCCATACATCAGTCGGCGGGCCGCTTCCCTCGTTGCCGTACAAACCGTCTCGGCTTTCTCCACTCGGCTTCACTCCTTCGCCCACGTACTTTTTCCGTGCGTCTCCGTTGCAAACACAAAGCTCACTTAGGGTGCTTCTAAAAACTCTCGAGCGCTCATTTTCAATCACGTGATCGTTTACCCCTGATCGCGCCCGCTCTATTCACCCGCTCATGAAGTTTTTTGACAGCGCCAAGGGCAACGAGATAACAGCCCGATCAGTAAATAAGAGGTAACTGCCACAGAAACTCGTTACGCTTTCAAACTTTCTGTTTTAAGCGTAATTATTTATTTTTATTGTCCATTATTATAATGTGATGGGGATTTATTAGATTTCAATGCATTTATTCTTTTATGGCAATAAATACGAGAGTGTTAAAATATCTACGTACGAGAGTGCACGTACGATAAAACGAAACTTTAAAGAAAATTCGAAACCTAAGAGAAAAATTAAAAAATTAAAATATATAAAACAATCTTCGCTTTTATCTTCAGCTCCTTCGCCCCTGCCGTGTATCTTGACCTGTTCTGTGCCTTCAGATTCATTGCAAAACTATAAACCGCATTGGAAACGGGCGTCGAGGTGGGATATGCTTGCATTGTCGGCCATTATTGCGAAAGTAATGAAAGCGAAAGTAGTGAAAGTGAGCGAGGCAAAGCGAAGTGATCACAATGGAAATAAGATCACTTTGATCCTGAGCGTTCCCAACACGACGATGAGATCGGGGAGTTTTTAGAGGCGCCAGTGACGAGCGCTCTGTCATTTTTAGATGCAGTGCTCGCGTTGATCATGAACGCTTACGCTCGATCGCGACTGGAAAGAGTTTTTAGAAGCAGCCTTAATCTCTCACTCTCTCGTTCCCGCTTTGAACTTTCAAATCTTCTCGCTCGACCACGATCTTCATTCCCATTCGCTATCTTACGTTGACTCATATGACGACACTGTTTGCTCCGCTCCGCCCCCGTCTTCGAACGATAGAAGTATCGAGAGCGAAACCCCGAGCGAGTGTCGCCTAAATTCGAACTCCGTGACAGCCATGTATGGCAGCTGGACCCTCCACCTATGACTCTCGAAGCTCTGTGGTCAACGCTTCAATCGGAATAGACTGTCATACCATCGGACATATACGGCCCACTTCTTGCATCCATGCCACGACACCTAGCAGCAGTTATAGTGGCGAAGGGTGGCTACTCCCATTACTAAGCCGGTGGTCACAATTCAGTGATATGGCAGTGTATATGTAAAGGTTCACCTGCATTCATCCAAGTCGCACTTATTGCCAAGTAATCAGATGTAATAAGTACTTTGCATGCGCTATTAAATACTGTGTATTGAGATTGGTGACTATAATTAAAATATTCTGTTGTTCAACGGAATCATCATCATTGTTGTAGCTAACAGTATCGTTGTTTGTATTTTTAATAGAAATTTTTACGCGTTTGGTGAATGTTAGCAGCATGTGTGATTCCAATCTCTCGTATTCGTCTATGAACTTTTTCATCGAAGGTGCTTGACTATCTGGAGTAAGATAGCAATTACAGTAGTCTTTTGTGTTAGTTCAATATAATCCATCTATGCTGGTTACTCTACTCAAACCAAACATTAATGCTCGGTTCACATTGAGCCGGCAAGGCGGCAAAGCGGCGAAGCGGCAACCGTTGACGCATGCGCACTACGTCCAAGGCCAACTAGAAATAGGTCAATTCAAGTGCCGCGGCCGGCAAATAAGCCAGGCGGCAAAGTTGAAATTTGTTCAACTTTTGCCGGTTGCCGCTTTTGCCGGTTGCAGGCTCATCCAATCACGTTCGACTACTGGAGCACGTGATCAAAAGAATGATGGCGGATCACAATTTTATAGTGAAATAGAATAAAGAGAATGCACTTTATTTTGTAAATGTGAAATTATAAATTGCTATTGTCCTTCAGCTTTTTACATTGTTAAATAGATACGTTTGGTTAAATTTTAATTAGATAATTCAGTTGGAAATTAGCAAGTTTTAAACAGAAACGTGATCACGAATTTGGTTTTCGATCGCTTCGATTGAAAATATTGCCGATCGATGTTGGCGACAATCAAATTTAAAAATAATCTTGAAGACTTTTTATAAATACGAGAAAATATGCACACTGAATGAACAATTATAAATAAAACTAGAGTTTATTTGTATATTCTGTTTTGTTATGTTTTAATTATGCTTTCTCAGCGACATATAACACAGTTGAACTTCTTTATAACGAACTCTGACATAAAAAAAAAAATTATCGAAACAATTCGGAATTGTCAACTGTGCCAATTGGCCTTTCAACAGTGATAAAACAAATTCCGAATTGTCTCAGATATAGCAAATTTCGGATATTATAAATTTCTATGAAACGTGAACTTCGTCCAGTTTTACTTCAATAACTTAAGATCGACACGACGCCGTCATTGTATAATTTCTCTTCCCTTGCCGCTTCTCTCGTGCCGGTCCAGTGGGAACAACTCGCGCGGGCGGCAGAGGAGGCAGGAGGGGGGAGGCAGAAAAAGACGCTTTGCCGCTTTGCCGCCTTGCCGGTCCAATGTGTACGGGGCATAACAGTTGATTTTATTCTGATATGTCGTAATCATAGAAGATACGATCAAATGTAGCACCTTGGGATTTAAGTGCCGTGATCTCAGCGGTTGGCACCAATAGGAACTGTTTACGTTTACATTTGATCGTGCCACCTAAATTGATGTTGACTGTACGTTTAGTGATCGCTGTCCATTTCAAAGCATCATTTGTGTTAACTAAGCTAAAGAATAAATTAAAAACTGACCTTACGAATCTGTGGATGCTAGAATACTTGAGAGAGAGAAAGGAGACTCCACTTGTTCACAAGAACATTTTAATACGGTATATGGTGTATTAAAATGTTCTTGTGGACAAGTGGAGTCTCCTTTCTCTCTCTCAAGTATCATTTATGTTGTCTTTGAACTTGGAAATCAAAGGTGGCTTACATTAGATTCATGCCCATTTCTTCATTTGGCAACTGTAACCATAAACGACAGATGCATTGTTTTTGCTGATGTTGTAGATGTTGTACACTCGTTTCTTTCTTTTTGAACTCGTAACCATAACCTACTACACTCATCTCTTTCACATGTTGTACAGGAGTGAGCACA
Source organism: Rhysida immarginata (assembly GCA_023313115.1). Lineage (NCBI taxonomy): Eukaryota > Metazoa > Arthropoda > Chilopoda > Scolopendromorpha > Scolopendridae > Rhysida > Rhysida immarginata. The sequence goes on from JAHWFO010085735.1 coordinate 22,235, forward strand.
GGGTCAATAAACAACATTAGAAAAATGATTTCGAACATTTTCGGATTTGCTCAATAGACTTATAATGGGAACAGTAAATGACTATAACTCGTAAAATCCTTGATGTCTGCCGCTGATATTTGTCACGCACTTATCCAAAAACCTCGTCATTGTTTCATACAAAATTAGCTTCCTTTTTGACGGTCCCTTGTGAGTACACCGATCGCACCGTTTACAAATCCATCGTCCACATCGATATTCACTCTCAACAGTACGGTGAGTCGATAGCCAAGCATGTAGGATATTGCAAGACTCCTAATTCGACAATAGCCATCTTGGGTAGTTTTGTTCTTGCTGGATCTAATTCAGTTTTGCGGCCATAACCGTTAAATTTATTATTGGCAATAACAACTTGTAATACACACAATAGCAATCTTGTTGCGAGCATCAATACTGTTGTTGCGATGAAACATTCTAACTACATCGGGCAAATTTTCCATGCAGCATTGTTTACTTGTAAATCTTCTCTCAATCTTTCACCATTGCCAGTCTTAGTCAGTATTGTTGAGAATATTTCATTATTTTGGCACATCACTCGTGACAAATGAAATGAATTGTCGATGATATTGGGCATCACTCGTCTGAACTGACCATACTTATCTCATCAATTATTACACATTTCAAAGAAAGGAAGTGGTGATGATATTGTTATAGGACCTTAGGAGTCAATCCACTGACCATTTTGCTGTGTGGTATCCGAATCAATTTAAGGTTTAATGTTTCCATGATTAATTTCTATCAGAAATTTTTGCCATTGCCAGCAGTACGGGCCAAGTACACATGTATGCATTCGCTATCGCGTGTGCATATTCTGGGTATAAATTCTAAGATCAACTCTTCTGTTCACATTGCTCTGCATATATTTAGATATCACATTGCTACACTTTCTTTCAAGTGCGATAGCCTTGCCGGTCTCGTATTCGAATTCATCGTTGTTCTCATAACCCGCTCGCCAACAACACTTCGCATGTACTCATCTTTCATTTTGTTCTCTTTGCAAGTTGTTTGCAATGTGGTTGTCTTTCTTGCACAGTTCTGTAAGTTCTCCCATCAATGCATCTATATCTGTTGCTTTCGTATTCTTTCCTTATGTCTAAAATGATCACCTTGTTCGGATCGTACAATTGGATAAATTTGTGTACATCTAAAACATCTACAACTTCATTGCGAAATGGATAGAACAATGTAATCATTTCAGGCTTGTAATTGATTGTGTCATCGATGCAATAATGGCAGTATCTAATCACCCTGTGCCCACATTTCTGCGTCTATCTATATTAACGTTTGAACTAAAAATGTCATAGACTCCATAGCTCTTTCATTATCAGTCACATCTTTGTTCTTTATGAAGTTTTCGTTGTGAAGTTTTCATCTAAGTCTTCTTTGTCCATCACTGCACGTCTCTTCTTAGCTTTGTGTATCTGTTTTGGCAAAACAGTCGAAATTTTGGCGACTAGTTTACAAATGTGGCTCATCAAATAGTTGACGCAGAAGATACTACATCTCGTGTCTTAGGCATACATCTGCAGCGTGTCTAATAGTTCTAAATTTGTTCTACAATGAATGCACAGCATGAAATCATTCACATTGGACTGATGAAACTGATGGAGCAAACATATCACTTTACTGTTATGTGGGCGCTTAAAGTCCTTCTTAAAATAAAATCTGTTATAAACATTACATGAATATCCAAATTCATTGTTAATAAATATAAAACGAAATATGGATTCAGTCTCCCAAATTTTCGCATATATGTCGCTCCTTATTAAATCATATTTGATGAAGATGCTGTTAATGTTGACGGTTATGGCTCGTTATGGACTTCCACTAGTTGAATTCTATCACTTCATGTTGATACGTTTATGTCATCAGATATGTTACTGGCGTCGAACTTTCAGTTATTGGCGCATTCGTATCGAGCTGTAGTTCATCTTGGCGGCGCTGCGCCTCAACTTTGAGGCGTTCCTGTTGAGCCCATTGACGCTCAATATCGGACATCCGGGTGTTTTTGGATTCCCCATCTCTCGATCTATATTCCTGTGACGGTTTCTATAATTTTTCTCGTGTTTATTAGGCATAAATTTGGAAATACTATAATTTTTGCGAAATTTCCACACTTCGAAGGCCGATATCTTAGATACTATTGAATATTGAGGTTTAAATTTTAAGCCATTTTATAAAGCGCGGAAAGATAAAACAAATGACACCTCAAACGTCGTGATAGCACATAGGAAGCCGGCGCTAGACTAATTTAATATCCGCCATAAAGCAGATTTTCTGACCCAAATTTGCACTGCGATTGCGTCAGCCAATGAGGTTAGCACGAAATTAATGATGGTCTAGAACATGCTTTGTTCTATACTCTATCGAATGCGATATCGATCATTCTTCTATCATTAATAGTTTTCACGTTATTAAAGTTTTCGTGATCAAAACTTTTCATGACATCAACGATTTAAGCGTGGCAACCTAGTCTCGAAACGTAACACGTATTCTATGTCAAAAAGCTACGAGTTTCACCCCCCTACTACAAATAACCATGCTGCAACCCACGTGTTATGAAAAAGCGAAACAATAACATTCAAACTGAAACTAACGCAGCGCCCTCTGAGATCAACACAATAATAGCACATCTTCAAATCCGAAAGCACGGATAAAAATAAAAGTGACTTTATTACACGTTTTTGAGCTATTGCCACGGAATAACTAATACTATAGTGGCTAGAAGAATAGTGTGGCAACGGCTACTACTCGCAATGCTACGTGGATGATTCCCGATTTGATGATAGTAGCGGTGGCGCTGCAATCGACATAGATGCGAGTTACCCGGGAGATGAGATGGAAATCTTAGGATGACTGAGGTTTTTTTCAAATATATTGCGGGCGAGTTAATTTCATTTATAAAAATTTAGTATATTTTAGATAATTGTCTTCCACAGTACTTGAGGATACACTTTAAACGTTACAATAAATGAAAAAAATCTACTGTTTTAAATGAGTTGAAATATAAGATCACAGATGGATGAAGGTATCCATCACAGATAAAGAAAGCATGGAATATGCGCTCTTCCGAGCCAGAGGAATTAAGTTTTGAGTAATTAAGCATTAAACATAGATCTGCTAAATTAAGTCTAATAAAATATAAACATAAAAACTAATCATGTAATGCTGTACACAGCTGGCCACGTAACAAATGATAGAAAATGAATTTTCACAGATGTTTCAGGAGAAAAAAAATTCAACAAATGAGGTTTTCGCCCCTCTAACTCGGAAGGCCTCATATGTGAAATGCACAATATTGAAAAATACATAGAGGTACAAAGAAAATGTCTTTTTTCATATAAAATTCATTTATCACATGATTAAAAACCGAATTACTTTTTTATGTGATGATAAAATATTTAAGTATTAGATATTTTAGATTAATAGGTTTGAAAAAAAAGTTTTCTTATTATTTTTTTTTAAAAAGTAAGAAATAATATAATAAATTTGTATTTAAAGCTGCTTTGATTGCATTTTATTATTTTAAAAAAAGGAATTTATAAAAATTATTCTGATTTTCTTAGATTTTACATAAAGAAAAAAATAAATGAGAAATATAGATAGTAAAGTGGTTCTTGAAATTTTAAAATGCAACAGTAAGAGGGGAGGGGTGTTATTTTATTGCAAAACTAAAATCGGATGAAGAAATCGAAAACTTATCTAAAGAAAATAACTCAGTGTGAAACGGTCGTGTATTTCTCTATACCAATTATAACTGAAAAAGAATAAAATCATAAGAAATTAAAAAATACTGCAAAATCACCTCTAAATTAAAACAAAAAGGGGGGGGGTTGAAATATTATTAAAATGGTATATTATTTAATGTTCTGGAATTAATATGAAATAATAAATCAAATTTATACATTTTACGAAGAAATTAATGGAGCCTTATTGATGTGTTTAGCTACTATGTTGATGTAGCTGTCATCTGGCGGCATCATCATTCGAGAAATCAGATTTGAACGCTCGCTGCCACACTATTCTTCTAGCCACTATACTAGCGCGTGTTTGGAAGAACGGTCCCCAATGGAAAGTGTTAGTTCATTCCGTCCAGAATACGATGACGTCATCCCTGAGCGGCAGCGCGCGCGCATGCGTCAAGTTGCTCCCTCTCAGCTCAGCTCGTCGAGGAGGAGAGGAGATATAAGTGAGGCGCTCCGTTCAAAAGTGAGAGTTTGTAGATTTCTGATACTAATTCGTTTTAAACTAATCGTATTGTATATGATGTATTAGTAAAGATTTCTGAAATAAATTCCTTTTTCTGTTTAGAGTCTGACGAGTTTTATCCTTCGAGAGCGATCACCCGAAATAAAAACACTTTATTTTAGTATTTTTATTAAAAAAGGGCACAATAATAATTAGTAAATTCACTATTTGAAGAAGATCTTCAGTTTTCCTGTTACTAGTTTTCACCATAGTTTCTTTGAGTTTATTTGAGTCTCCAGTTTCTTGGTTCCATTGGAATGTTTTAACTTAACCTTGGCTGAACCCGTAACTTAAAATAAAGAAAAGTAAAAATTTTTAATTTTGTATTTTATAATTTAGACATTTTTTTATCTGATCCTCATATGAATTTTATAATACAAAAAGTTTGTTTTTCAGAATAATAATAAGCATCAGTGAAAATATTTTTTTTGTTTCGAATCAATTACCACATAATAAAAACAATTAAGTGTTTGTATGCCCAGAAAGTGCTTGTGTTTACATAATTGTCACCATTTCGCAAACTTAATGAATAATCGCCATATTTTGCATATGTATATTAATTTTATTTGCTCATATTCAGCACAATTAATAAATTGCTTATTTAACTCAAATTTTCTCCACGTTAAAAACGGATAATCTTGTCAGTAAAATTAAGTAAAATTTTATTATTCTTATCACTTAATTTTCCCCTGAGTGGATGCCCCCTTACAGTGGGTCAGGGGTTTGGGTGCTTCAGGGATTCTGTGAGCTATGCTGGTTGTAGCACGGCTACCTTAGGGTCACCCTTACCAGAAAGGTCATGGTTGAGAAGTGAGACGAAGAGTATCCAAACAAACATATCTCATGATGTTGACAAATAAGAGAATTTATACTGCATCGGGTGTGGCGCAGGTTAAAGTCACCCGCGTTCGGGAGTTAGGCAGAGGCTCTCGTTCGAAAAATAGTCGACAGTCTCCCGGCTGTTATCTCGGAGCAATGCCTCCGAGAAGCCCCACCAGTGCACTCGCTATGCGCTTGGGGAAACGGTCGGGGGCAGCGCATGCCTTTACCCAGGAGGAGAAACTGGTAAAGCGACAACGGGATCGGGTGCTGTCAATCGGCACTTGGAACATATTCTCCATGACAGGAAAGGAATCAGAGTTAGTGGAGGAAGCAAAACGGTATCGACTGGATATCATAGGTATTACCTCTACGAAACGTCCGGGTTCTGGAACTGTGGACTTAGAAGGAGGGTGGAAGCTTTTCTACTCTGGTGTCGACCCTAACATGACTGCCCAGGCGGGAGTGGGGATACTCACAAGTCCCCAGCTGGCAGATTATGTTGCAGATTGGACCCCCTTAGGTGGAAGACTGTGTCTCCTGAGGCTTCAGATAGGGAAACGGTCTCTCTCTCTATTCGTTGCATATGCTCCGAATGCAGTCACAGAGTACCCACTTTTTCTAGATGAAGTTGATGCTGCTCTTAGCAGGAGAGGGAGTGCAGATTCTGTCATCCTGATGGGCGACTTCAATGCACACGTAGGGGCTGATGACCAAACGTGGAGGGGCGTGATTGGGAGGAATGGTGACCCCGATTTAAATGCGAATGGGAGGTGCTTGTTGGATCTCTGTTGCAACAATGGACTTTCCATCACAAACACCTTCTTCCAGCACAGGGATGTCCATAAGTATACCTGGTACAGGGATGCAATGGACCAGTAGTCACTGATTGATTTTGTAATCGTTTCAGCTGACTTATTCCGATCAGTGTTGGATACTCGTGTGAGAAGAGGGGCAGAACTATCAACTGATCACCACCTTGTTGTCTGCACTTTGCGGTTCTCTGAATCCATGCCAACCAAGCGAAATACTAGGTTCAGACAAACTTGGCGCATCAAATGGGAGGCACTGGAGGATAGAGCTGTGAGGAAGACCTTTGCAGATAGCATATCTTCAAGTTTCAAAGAACTACCCAGTGATCGTGGTACTGTTGAAGAGGAGTGGCAGTTGTTTAAAACTGCTGTGATTACTTCGGCTGCTTTGTGCTGTGGTCGTAAGCGGCTGAGTGTGGCGCAGGGCGGTGAGAAAAGGACTGCATGGTGGAACGGTGAAGTCCAAGAAGCTGTCAAGGCAAAGAAGGAAGCTTATTTGCTATGGCTTGCAAATAAGTCAACTTCGAGTCGAGTGCGGTACACTGAGGCGCGAAAAGCAGCAGCAAAGACAGTATCAACAGCTAAAGCCAAGGCCTGGGAGAAGTTCGGGGAGAAATTGGAGGCAGACTATGGTTCGGCAAACAAGGTGTTCTGGCAGACCGTGCGCCGCCTCCGTGGAAAGAAGTCTCTTTCATCACAAACTATTAAGAGTTCAGATGGGAGGCTTCTGAAAACGGAGGAGAGCGTATTGCATAGGTGGAAGGAATACTTTGCATCTCTTCTTAATCCGGTGACAACAACAACTGAGGCATACGAGGTGCACCTTGGAGCGGAGAATAGTCACGGTAGTATCACTGAAACAGAAGTCAGATGGGCAATTAAGTCCCTGAAGACTGGCAAAGCTGCAGGTGATGATGAAATCCGGTCCGAGATGTTAAAGGCCTTAAATCAGGATGGTATCCTGTGGCTGACTCGAATGTGTCAGGTTGCTTGGATATCTGGACAGGCCCCTAAGCAATGGCAGACTGGAATTGTGATCCCTATCTTCAAAAAGGGAGATCAGAGAGATTGCAACAACTATCGAGGCATCTCTTTGCTCAGCATTCCTGGGAAAGTGTACGCTAAGTGTCTGGAGAAGAGAAGTCGGGAAATAGTCGACTCCAAACTGTTCGACTCCAAGCAGTGTGGTTTCCGACCTGGCCGAAGCACGACGGATCACATCTTTGCTCTAAGGCAAATCTTTGAGAAATCCTGGGAGTATGCAAAAGAGGTTTACGCTTGCTTTGTGGACCTCGAAAAAGCATATGACAGGGTTCCTCGGGAGAAGTTCTGGCAAGTGTTGCAAGAGTATGGAGTGGATGGGCAATTACTGGTTGCTATCATGTCTCTGTACGAAAGCTCTGAGATGTGTGTCCGGATAAATGGCATTAAGTCAAGACCGTTCACCGTGGGTGTTGGACTCCGCCAAGGGTGCGTACTGTCGCCCCTCTTGTTCATTATCTTTATGGACTGGATAGACAGGGGCAGCCGAGGCGATGAGCGTGTTTGTGTGGGCGACTGCCTGGTGGAGAGGTTGCTCTTTGCGGACGACCTTGTCCTGCTTGGGTCTTCTCGCACGAACCTTCAGCATGCACTAGACCGGTTTGCAGCCAAATGTGAAGAAGCTGGGATGAAGATCAGTGTGGCTAAAACCGAAGTTCTGGTTCTTTCAAGACAGCCTGCTCAGTGCGCTCTCCATGTTAGGGGAGCCTCATTGAGACAGGTGGAGAAGTTCAAGTATCTCGGGATTGCATTCACGAGTGATGGACGGCAGGAGAAAGAATTGGATGCTCTGATCGGTGCAGCAAGCTGTGTCAGACGTGAACTGTGGCGATCCGTGGTAACGAAACGAGAGCTGGATAACAAAGCCAAGCTCTCCGTCTTCAAATCTATCTTTGTCCCCATTCTCACCTATGGTCATGAGGCTTGGGTAATGATCGAAAGAGTGCGATCGCGGGTACAAGCGGCCGAAATGAGATTTCTGAGAGGTGTGGCAGGTGTTACCCTACTAGATAGAGTGTACAGCAGCACAATAACGGAATCTTTAGGTGTTGAGCCGCTACTTCTCCGCATTGAGAGATCTCAGTTGCGCTGGTATGGCCACGTGATACGGATGCCGCAAACTAGTCTTCCTAGGCAGTTGTTATTTTCCAAGCCGGTGGGTAAGAGACCAAGGGGTCGGCCTAGAACCAGGTGGCTAGACTACATGGAGAATCTGGGTTCGAGTCGCTTGGATATTACCAGGGAGGACATGCGCCTGATGGCGGAAGATCGCGATCGCTGGAGATCCTCCATAGGGCTGCTGCCCCCGCGACCCTAACGGATAAGCGGGTTTGAAAAGTAAGTAAGTAAGTAAGTATCTCATTGTGTTCTCTCAATGAAATATAAATTTTTATATATATTTATATAATCGTCGGTGTAAAGAAAATAAATAAATAATTTATTTTATTTATTTTTAATAGCCACAATCAGCTATAAGGGCTTCTTTTCATGTTGCCATATAAAAACATACGGAAATATAGTTTCAATCAAGAATTAATTAGAACATATCATAAAAAAGTATTTATTTATTTATTAAATTCAAAGAAAGGCCCCGAATAATAAAATGTTAATAACTATAATTTATGAAATAATAATAATTTAAATTTTTTTTTTTTAAATTTTATATTTTTTTTTAAGTTTCAGAGCTAGTTGTAAAATAAAAAAAGGCAACATTGCTCATCATAAACTAAAATACCAAGTATAAACAAATGAGGGGTGGCCTAAAGGTGAGAACCTGTCAGGTAGCCGCCCCCCACCATAACAGATATTATAACAAATAAAAAAATTACCCACAGAAATTATAACATAAAATAAGGAAATTAAATAAAGAAACAAGTAAACCAAACAAAGGGCCCAACACAAACAAAACAAATTAAAAAAAAAACAAGAAGAGAGGTCGCTAGGGGTAACCGAGATAAGCCACATTACTAAACGTTTTTTAAACGAGAAAACAGAAGTAGTATCCAAAATTTCCGGAGGGATAAATGACCAAACATTTGGTCCCGTATAGCTGACTTGCGTTCTCGCATAGTTTTTTGTAACTAAAGGTATTATAGGTAAGTGTTTATTGCGTGTGAGATAAGAAAAAGAAAAATGTATGAAATCAGTAAAACAGGTGGATACAGTCAGTTTATGTTTAGATTTTAAAAAATAAAGGGCAATTTGTTTAATAACAATTCCCATAATTGGGAGAATCTTATAATTCTTCATCATCATATCCAAATAAACGGATGAACTGGAAAGATGGAAAATCGTTTTCAGTGCTGTACGTTGCAACCTCTGCAATAAATTCAAATCTGTGATATTACCTCGTCCCCAAAAGATAATTCCAAAGCACAACATAGAGTGTATTAAAGCAAAATACAACAAAACCAGAATATCTCTGGGGAAAAATCTTACTAGATATAGAATCCCAATCCGTTGAGACAAACATTTAGCCAGTTCCTGGATATGTTTCGACCATCCCAGATCCGCTGAGATCCACAACCCCAAATATTTAAAATATTCAACTTTTTCCAAAGAAACATCGCAATATTTAGCTGCAAACGGATCTAAAATGCCAATCCTATTCCTCTGTATAAATTGAAGCCATTTAGATTTTTCTATATACAACATAATTCCAGTTGTTTTTTATTCTTAACTTAATCATCTGCATTATCCACATAAGATTTCTAGACAAATTAATAATTCCAGTTATTTGTGACCAAGACGCAACATGTTGGAGGACAAGTCTCTTTTTCTCCAATAAATCTCAGGTAGAAATATCATCTATAAAAATAGCTATATCATCAGCATATAAAAAACTTTTACACGAAATGACCTTACAAAAATTAATAAACATCTTTATATATAAAAATTCAGGCTCAGGGTGCGTTTGTAAATGTTCTAAAAACTTTTGAACCACTTATCCGATTGTAGGATCTCGAGAATGAGTAATTAGCCAGTTTTAGAATTTAGAATTTATTAACGTTAATTATGCAAATTTAATAATTTATTCATGTTAGGATTGTTTATGGGATCGTAAGTTTAGCATTTTTGAAAGATTTAGAACGGATTCAGAGATAGTAAAGAATTAAATAATAAATAATATTTTAAATGTTTTTTCTCTGCTCGATTTTAAGAAGCCCTTAAACGGTGCCAGAATTGCTGTCAACAGCAAGGGGATTGTCAAGGATTCAGTTTACACCTTATAGAATAGGATTGTTTTGACTTTTGTTCAAGGACCCAAGAGTATTGGCAGAGTTGGAAAAGTTGTTAGGATCGAATTCGAGACGGGATGTAAGAGTGTAAAATGTTTTTAAGAACAAACAAAGAGTGAACCTTGAACGATGAAGATGGCCAGATGTGACTAATTGTCACGTGAGTGATAAATTTCAAATAAGTTGAGAAATGTTACCAAGTTCTTAATTGGTTGAAGAATCACCTTTTGGTGGTGTTGCTCTGATTCCCGTAGATGTGGCTTCGGTCTCTGCCGAGGACGACGAGGATTTTTTTCAGGGGAAAAATCTCTATATATAAAAATGGATGTATGTATATACTGGGTGTTTCATAATTGGTGTCCCATCTTTAGGTCCAAATAACGACTCAAGGGGAACAGATTGGGGGAAAAGATTGAATATTGATTTTTTGGTTTTAATGTCCCCTAATTCAGAATATAAACATTTCGCGTCCCTGGGGGTGAAGGGGTAAAGTTTGAAAATTTTAGTTTTGTAGGGGTAGGGGTTAGACCCCATGTGTTATTTAGAAAGTTGTAAAGCATCATGTAAAATGTGGGTTTAGCAGAAAACCCGGTGAAAAAATCTCATGCCCTGCCCCCTTTATCGAATAATGGTTCTTTCTTTTAAATCCATACAGTAGTATGCAATTAGACACATGGTTAGTACAGAAAGCAATTGTAAAGTTTAGTTGTCAATTGGAACCATTGCAAACACAGCATGCAGGCGTACTCGAAGAATTGGCTGACATGCATTTCGTGTATGGAGCAGTAAATGGGAATGGGAGAGCTGCAGTTAGGCTGTACCAGGAAAGATACCCCACCAGACGTGTGCCTCATTATCAGACATTCGCGAATCTGCATCGGCGACTTCGTGAAACAGGATCTTTCTCCAGGAACATGGGCAATGCAGGACGACCACGTAACAAGAACGTAGCGTTACAGGACGAGATTCTGCAACAATTTGCTGATAACCCAACAACAAGTGTATGTGCAGTAGCGCACAACCTGGGTGTGAACCGCACTTATGTTTGGAGACTTGTGCACGAGAATTTGCTGTATCCATTCCACCGACAAAAGGTCCAATCACTGAAGATAATTGACTACCCTCTTCGTGAAGCATTTGCAACGTGATATTTAGCACAAAATAACATGGACCCTACATTCACATCACCTGTATTATTCACAGATGGAGCCATGTTTACACGATAGGAAATGTTTAATTCACACAATGCACACCTGTGGGCCCATAAGATTCCACACGCACGTTTTCTCGGTGCATATCAACAGCTCTACAGAATTAATGTTTGGTGTGGAATTGTGCATGAACAATTGATTGGCCCATACATGATGCCCACTTCCTTAACTGAGCATACGTACAACATGTTTCTTCAGCATGTGTTACCAGAACTCTTGGAAGACATACCACTGAGTGTTCGCCGAGACATGAGTTCGGTACCACCCCGAATTTGAAAAATCAAATTTTTTTCGAATTTGACCCCGAGCAACGAAAAAAGCTTTCAATTTAAATAGAAAATACTCATGTTCAAAATTCAAAAAGATTTCTTTGAAAAAGTTCCCAATGGATGGCGTCTCCAAATACGGCCCTTTAGCAAAGTATAAAACAAGAATTCTTTCTAAAAAATTCTAATCTTTCTTCATGTGTTCTTTTTCTGGATATTAACTCACAGAACTTGCAACATTTCATCAAAAAAGAGCCCGAGCAACGCCGGGTAAAACAGCTAGTAGAGAATAAAATTGATGAAAGAGATGATCCTTGAGGGAGGCCTTGGTTAGAAACCAAACTCGCCGAATCTAAATTATGATTAAATAAAGTATACCTTCGGTCACTCAAAAACGATGAAATCCAATTCAGGGGCACGCCTCGAATACCAAATTGATGAATCAACTTTTTAACTAAAATACTTTTTGTAACCGAGTCAAACGCCTACACGTTTAGCAGTATCTACCCCACGTTTAGCTCGGAAGCCATGTTGGTTAGGGCTTAACAAACTAAATTTTTCCAGGCAATTGGCTAGTCTCCCCTGGCCACTCTATACAGGCCATCAGCCTTTATATTCTTCGTAGTAACTTCCATAACAAAAAAGAGAGAAAGCAATTCGAGTCTTTTCTTATTTGGAAATTCAATTCCCTCACCCCTAATGGCATTAACCTTAGCAAAGGCACCATTCCCTCATTACCTTTCCCATATCCCTCTCCAACTTCAGCTATTCCCTAATTTGTCACTAGCTATCTGGGCCATTTTCCTTTTCTTTTTTCCCTTTTTTCTTTATCTTTTATTTCCTCTTTTTAATGTTCTTTAATATTTTTCTACCTCTATGTTCATTTTGTGTCTGTCCCTGCACACTTTTTTTTTTTTCATAGGCTTCTTGCACTCTTTATTTCAGGGACCTTTGACCAGGTCACTCTTTTATGTGGTACTAATTTACAGGGTGACTAGCGACCAGGAACGGTCAGGGAATTTTTTGTAACTGGGAACAGTCAGGGAATCATAAAATCGAAAATTTTGAACAATGTCAATAATATTTTTTCATGATAGCCTTTTCTTGTCTGCTGATGATCAGGAAAAATCAAGGGAAATTCAGGGAATTTTACGAAATCTTTTTGCTAGGCACCCTATCGACAATCGAACAGTGTAGTGTATCGGTATTCGTGTGGAACTTGAAGCATAGCTTCCATAATCTCACCCTTCATAATCATATTCCAAGGGAAATACACTGAACTAGAAAAGAAGCCTGATGTACCCACAAAGGTCATCCAAAGTATGAAAGAAAATTGCCTCCTCTTGGTGGAGGAAAATTTGATTGACGACTGTCTAGACTAGTGCTAGGCACCCTATTATTCCTAACCTTTTTTAAAATTTTAACTTCATATGTGTTATGCTATTGCATTTTTCTCGCCGCCCTCTTATTATTTCCTATTTGTCCTCCGTCCTGTTCTATCCCAATAGTTCTTCTAATTAATCTCATTTGTTCTCTTCTTGTTTTCCAGCCAATACCATATTACCATTCCCTATGCAAACTATATATAAACCCGTCCGTTAGGACAACTTGAGGCATTACGTACTGAACTGAACAGCAAATATTTAGAGCTAGAATCAAGGGTGGAAGCGCTGTCTAAGGAACTTGGTAGCAAAATTGATAGTTTAAAAGTGATATTCAGAGTGCTAGTTTAGAGACTGCCAATGGCTTTGCTAACCTTGGCAATATTATCAAGGAGTTTATGGGTTCTCCCATTACTTCTGATTCGCCCATGATAGTGGTAAATCCTGATGCAACACATAATAATGAAAATGTTTCTACTTGCCTGGAAGCAGTCGACGAAGGAAACTCCTCACTACGAACTAGCGTCAAAAAAAGGCACGCAAATGATTCTGCTGACAGTGATGGAGGTAACTGGCGTATTGCGCAGAATAAAAGAAACAAAGGTGGTGTTAGGATAGACAACATTCAGTCTACTGTCGATATCAAAAATGGTGTTTCTGTAGCCCTACGAGGTAACAAAGCCAAGCTTGGTTATTCCCAAAGCAATGTCACCCATGGAAAGGGAGTTATTTACATTCCTCCGATTATTATTCGTCATCACGGAAAACCAATCAAGGAAATTCTAGAGGAAATCACAAAACATGTGTCTTTAGATAAAATCATCTGCCACACTGGTCGTAAGGACACCATTAAAATTAAGTGTCTTGATGAGGACACGCACAAAATTCTAGTATCTGGAGTAAAGAGTAACGATGTGCTAAAAGTCCAGCATCATCAGCTCAAATCAGAAAAGCTGCTGCAATATGTTGTCCGAAATGTTGACACAACGTATGACCTGGAAGACTTTTGTGATGACCTAAGGAAGGCAAATTATTACCCCGAAAAGGCAATCAGGTTGAAAAAGGCAAATGGTTCCGCTGAAATGCCACTGGTGTTGGTTTTACTCCAAAACACTGAGCATAATAAGTCCTTTTTGAGTTTAAAGCGTGTCGGTCCTCTTGCTGTTACTGTAGAATTATTTAGAGGCAACAAAAGGCCCTTACAGTGTTACAACTGTTTACGTTTTGGGCACGTCTCCCAAGGTTGCACCGAATCGCCTAGGTGCAACAAGTGCGCAGGTGACCATCAGTCGAGGGACTGTGCTAATGTAAAGGGTAAACACCCCCCTAAATGTATTCGTTGTGATGGTCAGCATACTTCAAGTTACACCAAGTGTCCGAAATATCCCCAAGTCAAAAGGATCAATAGCACTAAAGTAGTTGATGGCAGAACCTATGCTTCAGTCGCATCCAGCTCTTCTCATTCAGATGCGGTCGATCCAATCCAATTGCGTAGCATTTATAGGAGTCTGGGTAACCTTCTTAACCTCTGTAAGGAAAGTGGCAACGTACTGCCACAGGTTGCGTCCCACGAAATCAAGAACTGACCATGGACAGACACCACTACAGAACAATTACCCACGGAAAGCTTCGTTGCAATATATGGAACGCCAGGGGAATCTATCGGAAGCGCATCGAATATTACAATTTCATTATTAATTGGAATATTGACATAGCTTTCGTGTGTGAGACGCACCTGAAATCAACTCAAGCTTTTAACTTGCCGGGTTATCATGTTTATCGAAAGGATCGACCTCTGGGTAACAACGCCAGTCAAGCATTTGGTGGAGCAGCTATCATTGTCAAAGATGGCATTGATCATCGTGAGACTGTCACTCCAAATTATGTAGGAATGGAAGCTGTTTCCGTGATAATAAATGACGCCGACGCAGGTGAAATTAAATTCACCTCTCTGTATAATTCTCCTAGGCACAAGCTTGGACCGTGCGAGCTTGATGAGCTGCTCTCTGGGCCCGTTCCAGTGGTTCTGGCGGGAGACTTTAATGCTAAGCACCCTGCATGGAATTCCAAATGCTCCAACCAAAATGGCAATATCCTCTATGGATATACTCTAAACGAGATTGACACCTTTGTTGCTGGACCCCTTGATGACACGTACTACTGCGACCATTCTCCTGTCAGCGACGTGCTGAACGTTGTACTTCTTAAAGGATTCTTTAAGCCCTATAATATTTTCACAGTCGACGACTTATCCTCTGACCACCGTCCAGTGATGCTTATCTTTGAGCTTGAACATCGATGTTAAGATTGGGCTTCGCTCCAAACAAGATTGGAAACTCTTCAGGGATATCCTTAGAGAAAACAGCATTCCATATAAGGAGGTTATTGACAATGAGGATATTAATGCAAATATCAGTTCTATTACTCCTGTTAGCAATGATGCTACAGCTTCCAGTACTTTCACTACTGAACGAAAGCGTCCTGAACATCTCGACCTCCCTACTTACATCAGGCATCTCATACTTGAAAGAAATTCCTATAGAAGGTTATGGCAGCGTAAACGACTTCCCTTCTTCAAGACGAAATACAACAGGCTAGCTCGCAAAGTCAGGAGGAGGTTAAATCTTTACGTAATCAAAGATGGAGCGGGAAGCTAAAGTCCCTGTCAGTCCAGGACAACTCGCTCTGGGTTACTGTAAGGGCTCTAAAAGGAAACAGACCCATCAACTTACCACCGCTGCTTACCGCAAATGGCAATGCTGTCACGGGTGATCAAGATAAAGCTCAACTGATCGCCGAATCCCTGGTTAAACAATTTACCACTCCTGGTGAGGAAAACCCGGATAATTTCCCAAATATTCGTCTTGTCAACGATGGATGTATCGCATACGAGCTCACTCATCGTATTTCTACCTGTGAGGACACTATTGGTGTTCACAAAATCTCCGATGTCATCAAGCATCTTAAAAGCAGGAAAGCAGCAGGTATCGATTCCATCACTAATAGCACTCTCAAGAACTTACCTCCTAATGTTGTTGCGACTATTACCAGGGCCATGAATGACTGCTGGAGACATGGTTACTTTCCTGTCAAGTGGAAAGAGTCTGTTATCGTTACCATACCGAAGCCTGGTCTAAACCCTGCTCTCCCTGTCAGCTATAGGCCTATAAGCTTGTTACCTATGATATCAAAAGTGTTTGAACGCGCCATTCTTAAGAGATTTAACGACTTCTGTGTGGCTAACAATCTTGTTCGTGGAGACTAATTCGGCTTTCGACCAGGTCACTCCTGCCAACTCCAGATCTGGAGGCTTGTTGCAGATTTAAACACTCCTCTTAACTGCGCTAAATATGGTGGTCTTGTATTTCTGGATGCCCAAAAAGCTTTTGATCAGGTTTGGCACGAGGGCCTAATACACAAAATGATTACTTGTGGATTTCCGGACGATCTTATTGCCTTGATTAGATCCTTTCTGTCGAACAGGATATTTCGTGTAAAGGTTGGCTGCTCCATGTCAAACCCGTGTGATGACAAAGCTGGTGTTCCCCAGGGTTCTGTTCTTGGCCCTGCACTCTTCAACTTTTTCATCCATGACTTCCCAACATTTACAAAATGCAAGCTGTATCTGTTCGCTGACGACGCGTCCATCATGACCACTGCTCGCGTTCCCGCTCATGTCATATCTCGATTGCAGAATGCCTTACATCAGTGCGAGAAATGGTTTGCTAAGTGGAGACTCAATCTAAATGTTGACAAATGCAAGGCAATGTTCATTACAAAGAAACTTCGGAAACCCCCGAGTCCTCTCTTCCTTTCTGGTAGAGAGCTCGAATGGGTAAAACATTACAAATACCTCGGAGTGGTAATAGATGCCAAGCTAAATTGGGGCGACCATGTCTCCTACGCCATCAACAAGGCAAAGAAGGCAAAGTTCAGTCTGGTAGCTCTTCTGGGGCGAAACAGCGCGCTTGGATTGGACTGCAAACTATTGCTGTACAGAACGGTAATCCGAACCATCTTGCTTTATGGTATGCCTGCCTGGGCTACAATATGTAAGTCCAGATGGAAGGACCTCCAAACCTTCCAAAACGTTACCTTGAGGACATTTGCCCAACTTGACAGGAGAGTTGCAACAAATACTTCTATTTCCGACGATTTTGAGATACCTCCCATTGGTAGCTATGTACAGGAGTCACTGAAGAAGTCTCTTCCGAAGATTAAGGACCATCCCAATCCTCTGGTTGCAGATATTCTGGAGCATCCACTCACGTTTAGAAGTTTCCTCAGGCATCGCAGGCCTCGACACGTCCTGGACATCAATTTTGACAACATCCAAAAGGCCATCTTTCCCGACTACTGGATCTCATAGCTCCTCGTGCCCCTCGTCAATCAACAATCAACTTATTCGTCCTTATAGGAAAGGACCCAATCTTATCCACTGGATGACTTAACTAGGTCTCATCTGGCTTCTTTCCTAATTCAGCGTATTTCTTTTGGCTATAATACTGGATGAGTATGGCAGTGGAAGTATAGCTTCCGGACCGCTCGTTTTGTTTTTCTTTCCTGCGCTGTTCGATTGTCGATTGTCGACAACTTTTTATTTTTTTATTTTTTTTCTTCTGAGAATCGTCAATCTTATTTTCTTTTTTGTATAATATGGAAGACCGCTTGGGTTGGTTAGGCTTCTTGACTACCTCAGTGTATTTCATTTGGAGTTTATTCTGCTTAGATGAGCTTTGTGAAAGCGCTGCTTTCGTCCCATCCTAACAAATGTACACTTCACTGTTCGATTGTCGATTGTAGTACAACTTTCGAAGGGGAAACGATACTCTGTCGCTGCTCGACACACTATTGGCACTGACGATTCTACCACTCGACGGACGACGACGTACCTATTGCAGTCTGCACGACTTTCAGTGCATCGGTGGAATCTCCAACAAGGTAGGACTTTTTTAAGTCTTTTAAACTGAGTCGCTCTGAATAGGTGCGTCCTTCTAAGGACGGCAAAACCCAGCACCACACCTGCTTCATGGCGACGTCAGGCGCTGCGTCAACGAAATCCGCTAGCATCACTATTAAATATGCTGACGGTAAGGTGTTGCCTTGTGATGTAGCGTACAAAGATGCATGTAAGGATCCCAGATTTCTTGCTTTTGACATAATTATAAATGAACAGCTTGAGGCATTATGTTCAGAATTGAACAAAAAATATCTCGAATTAGAAACAAGGTTGGAATCGCTGACTAATGATATTAGCAGTGTAAACACAAATATTGATAGTTTTAGAGAGGATGTAAAGCGTGCGAATTTGAAAACTACCAACGGCATTGCCAATCTTAGCAGTGCTATCAAGGAATTTATGGGCTCTCCCATTACATCCGTTTCGCCCATGTTAGTGGATAACGCTATTCCTTCATACGATTGTAAAGAAGGTCCTGCAGGTCTGGGCGCGGTCAGCGACAGTAGCTCCTTATCAAGAACTAGCACAAAGAGGAGGCTTGATAATGACTCTGCTGACATTGATGGAGATGACTGGCGGACTGCACAGAATAAGAGGAACAAAGGAGGTGTCAGGATCGACAATATTAAGTCCACTTTTGATGTCAGCGCTAGTGCCTCTGTAGCCCTTCGAGCTAACAAAGCTAAACACAGTTCTTCCCATATTAATGTCACCCGTGAAAAGGGAGCAATATATATCCCACCAATCATCGTCCGTCACCATGGGAAGCCAATAAAAGAGATTTTGGAGGAGATCAAAAAGCACGTACCTCTTGACAAAATTACTGCCCACACAGGTCGTTCAGACACCCTTAAGGTCAAATGTCATGACGAACAAACGCACAAAACTCAAAAAACAATGAAAGTCCGGAAGTGTCTGGAATCAAAAACAATGATGTTCTTAAAATCCAACACCACCAACTAAAGTCCGAAAAGCTACTGAAATACGTTGTTCGTAATGTTGACAAAACATACGACCTCGAAGAATTCTGTGAAGATCTCAGAAGTGCCAACTACTTCCCGGACAAAGCAATTAGGCTTAAAAAAGCAAACGGTGCTGTCGAGATGCCAATGGTTCTAGTCCTCTTCCAAAACACTGAACATAATAAGTCCTTCCTAAATCTGAAACATATCGGTCCACTTGCTGTAGTAGTTGAATTATTTAGGGGTAATAAAAGGCCATTGCAATGTTACAATCGTTTACGTTTTGGGCACGTGTCTCAGGGTTGCACCGAGTCACCACGTTGTAACAAGTGCGCAGGCGATCATCAGTCAAGGGATTGTACCAATATAAAAGGTAAAGACCCGCCTAAATGTATTTGGTGTGAAGGTCAACACACAGCTATACGAAATGCCTAACGTACCCCCAGGCTAGGAAATTCAAAAGCACCAAAACAGTGGATGGTAGAACATTTGCTTCTGTCGCCTCCAGTTCTGCTAGCCATGGAATTATAGACCCTGATGAATTGACCAGAGTATACAGATATGTGGGGAACTTAATGAATCTTCTCAAGGAAAAGAGCAAAGACTTGCCTCAGTTTGTCTCAGCCGAAACAGAAATTAATCATAGATAGACACCCCTATAGAGTAATTAAGCAAGGAAAGCTTCGTTGCACTATTTGGAACGCGAGAGGGCTCTCTCGCAATCGCATAGAGTTTTACAACTTCCTTACATGTTGGAATATTGATATTGCGTTTGTGTGTGAGACTCATCTCAAACCGAGTCAGACCTTCAAATTACCTGGTTATTCGATTTACCGCAAGGATAGACCCCTTATAAATGCTGCTGGCCCTGCGTCTGGTGGGGCAGCAATCATAGTAAAACAAGGCATCGACCATCGTGAGACTACCACAACCAGCTTCGTGGGAATGGAAGCCGTGTCAGTTATTATAAATGACGTGGACGTAGGGGAGGTTAAATTTATCTCCTTATACAACTCGCCCAGGCACAAGCTCGATCCCTGCGAGCTCGATGATTTACTAAACGGTCCCATTCCAGTCATTATGGCGGGTGACTTGAATGCCAAACACCCACATTGGAATTCTAAACGTATGAATCATAACGGTTCCATTCTCCATGGCTACTTGGTAAACCAATCTGATACCTTAGACATCGGTCCTCTTGACGACACCTACTATTGCGATCACTCGCCCGTTATTGATGTACTTGACATTGCTGTCCTCAAGGGGTTTTACAAACCATATAATATCTTTACTGTGAACGACTTATCCTCCGTTCATCGCCCAGTCGCTCTCAACTTTGAGGGCTTAAAACTTGACCTAAGGGTCAGTCTCAGACGGAAGCAGGATTGGACGCTTTTTAGAGACTTGCTTAAAGAGTATAACATCCCATATACTGATCCTGCCAACAATGTTGACATTGATAGTAATATTAGTGAAATCACTCAATCGATTATATCAGCCAGTGATGCTAGTGCTACTGACATTGACCGAAAGAGACCCGACCATCTCGATCTCCCCCCATCCATCAGGCAAATCATACGTGATAAGAACTCGTTCAGAAGATTGTGGCAATGTACTAGGTGTCTGCAGTTCAAGACTAAGTACAACAGGTTAACACGCAAGGTCAGCGAACAGATCAAGGAACTACGAATCCAAAGATGGTGCAGCAAAATCAAGAGTCTGTCAGTCCAGGACAACTCCCTCTGGTGCACAGTCAGGGCCCTCAAGAATAAGAAGAACACCGATTTACCTCCTCTGCTTACGGATGATAGGAACTTTGTTAGCAGTCCCCAGGAAAAGGCCCAACTCATCGCAAACTCACTTAAGAGTCAATTCACCACCCCTCTTGAAGATAGACTGGCTGGTATCGAGAACACACGTCAAATTAAAGAAAGCTGCATTAAGTTTGATCTCATCCATCGTGTAAAAAAATCTCCCCATGTCATTGACAACGCCGAGGTATCGAACATCATTAAGCAAGTTAAGAGAAACAAGGCTCCTGGACTAGACGCCATCACTAACAGTGCTCTTAAGAATTTGCCTCCAAAGGTAATCTGCGCTATCACAAAGATTTTAAACGACTGCTGGAACCACGGCTACTTCCCAGATTCCTGGAAAAACTCAGTCATCCTCTCTATACCAAAGCCTGGCCTCAATCCCGCTCTTCCTGTCAGCAACAGGCCCATTAGCTTATTGCCTACACTTTCTAAGGTCTTCGAACGCACAATTCTGAAGAGGTTCAATGATTTTTGTGAATCAAATAATCTAATTCGCAAGGAGCAATTTGGCTTTCCTTCGAATCACTCCTGCCAGCTCCAGGTATGGAGGCTGGTTGAAGATTTGAACAGTTCCCTCAATTACTCGATGTACGGTGGAATTGTTTTTCTCGATGTCCATAAAACCTTTGACCAGGTTTGGCACGACAGCCTCATCTTTAAAATGACAAATTGTATACAATGGAATCAAGCCAAAAACTGTGGACACAACTATAGAAAGAAAAATAACTCCGAAAACACTATTCCACATAATAAATTTTAATTTAAAATTTATTATATGGAATAGTGTTTTCGGAGTTATTTTTCTTTCTATATGATAAATTGTGGTTTCCCTGATGAACTGATTGCCTTGGTTCGCTCCTTTTTGTCGCAAAGATCTTATCGTGTCAGAGTTGGAAACACCTTGTCTAATCCCTGTGATGTCAACGCGAGTGATCCCCAGGGTTCAGTCCTGGGACCGGCGTTGTTCAATTTCTTCATTCACGACCTGCCGGAATTCGCAAAATGCAAACTGTACCTATTCGCTGATGATGCGGCCATCACAACAAGTGCAAGGAATCCCGCACACGTCATTAGTCGCTTACAAAAGGCTTTGCTACAGCATAGTCTAAGAATGAGAAGTCTGTTCACTCTAAGGCGGCTCCTTTGATGCAGCTGTTGCCAGTAAAACGTCATTAGAACCATAGCGCACCATGCGGCAGGTGATTTCAACTAGGTCTGAATTGTAGAATTCAAGCATTAAACATACACTAAAGTTAGGTT
>JAHWFO010085742.1:1256-11456 GCA_023313115.1 Rhysida immarginata
AACCGCACTGAAATCTGGACAACAGGTGGTTTTTTTCCAGATACCACATAAGTCGGACAGAGACCATCCTTTCCAGGACTTTGCACATGCAGCTAGTTAGTGCTATTGGTCGATAGTTTGAAGGACAAGAGTGGTCTTTATTTGGTTTAGGAATAGCAATAACAATTGCTTCTCTCCACAAAGTTGGGATCTCTCCTAATGACCAAACGTAGTTAAATAACGAGAGAAGGTGAGCATAAGCTTCCCTCGGTAGATGCTTCAAGAACGCATATAAGATTCCATCTGGGCCTGGCGCAGAATCACTGGAGCAACGAAGGGCATAATGCAGTTCCCGTAAAGTAAACGGGAGATTATATTTTTCGAGGTTTCGGAATTTGAAATTTATAGCATGCGATTCTTCGATACGTTTTTGTCTTTGAAAGGAGGCTGAGTAATGTTTTATCTGAGAAACCTCAGCAAATGTCCTTCCGAGGATATTAGCTACCTCCTTTGGGTCAAAGTATGTATGCCCATTTTCAATGAGAGAAGAGAGTTTATCCGGGAGTCTTTTTTTTCTATTTATTTTCCTAATCATGTTCCATACTGTTTGAAGAGGAGTGTTTTTATTAATGGAGGAGATATAATCTCTCCAACAGA
Source organism: Rhysida immarginata (assembly GCA_023313115.1). NCBI lineage: Eukaryota > Metazoa > Arthropoda > Chilopoda > Scolopendromorpha > Scolopendridae > Rhysida > Rhysida immarginata. The sequence goes on from JAHWFO010085742.1 coordinate 1,893, forward strand.
GTTTTTTATTATTGGAAATGATTAGTTTACAACTGGCCCTTTTTTTCTTATAAGTAATAAGATTCTCAAGAGTTGGTTGTGCGGTAAAAATGCGGAGAGCTCGCTTACGTTCTCGAACCGCTAGGGCACATTCTTCATTCCACCATGGCATTGGAATTTTCGTGGAAGACGATCTACACTTAGGAATGGATTGTTCCGCCGCATGGAGGATGCGGGAAGTGAAATCCTCTATAGCCTCATCTACAGATGGAAAGGATGTTTTATTTTCAAACTGTAGATGGGATTGGAAGACCTGCCAGTCTGCTTTATCCAATTTCCAACGTGGTAAAGGGTTGGAAAAAGAAGAAGAACTCAGAGATATACTAACCGGGAAATGATCACTACCATGTAAATCTGAGAATATGCTCCAGGCTAAGTTAGGTGTAAAAGATGAAGAGGATATAGATAGATCAATGCATGACAGAGAGCCGTTGGCTGAGTGGAGGAATGTTGGAGAGCCATTGTTTAACAAATTGACGTTAAAAGCATTCAAAACTTTCTCTATCATATATCCTCTCCCAGAGAGCTTTATAGACCCCCAAATGGGATTATGGCCGTTAAAATCCCCCAGAATAAGAAAGGGGCTTGGAAGTTCACGGAGCAGAGATGACAAAGATGTTTCGTCCGTATATTGATCTGGAGGTAGATACAGTGAACAAACAGTTAGAGGTGAGAGATCTTTGAATAAGACTCTAACTGCTACCGCCTGAAGGTTAGATTTTAAAATAATGGTAGTAAAAGGCAAAGATCTTTGAACTAAGATGGCAACACCACCACAGGCTTTATTTCCCGAAGTATAATCCTCCCTCATAAAATTAAATCCTTTTAGTGTAGGAGACTGAGATGGCAAGAGGAACGTTTCTTGCAAAGCCAATAAGGAGAAGGAGAACTTATTGATTAAGAGCTTTAGGTCTTCTAAGCGACAAAAGAATCCAATAAGGTTCCATTGCAATAGTGCCATGATGAAGGTTTTAAGAAGTAGGATTAAACTCCCGAGATAACTCCATCTCCTCGATAGGAGATATCTGTACGTTTAAAGGGAAGTCTGGCCCTCCCCCCAAAACTGGAGAGTTTGGTGTAGTCTCTACTACACGTTTTTTGGAGGGGTCAGAGGAAGGTGACGCCTCTGACGAGCGTTTCTTCCCATCTTCTCTCTCCGAAGTTTTTGGAGGAGTTCCTGGTTGTAAAATGGAATTCGAAGTCCGACTAACGCTAGCAGATGGTTCTGTGGGGGTGGAAGTTCCACAGGAAAAATCTGCAATACGTATATCTGCCATAGTACCAACTGTCATAACAGAAGGACGACTCTTAACTGCAGAAGCGTAATTTCGGACTTCATTCCGTTCGACCTGCCTACGTGCTTCTGGAAAAGACAAACCCCCAAGGACGCGAACCTCTTGGATTTTCTTTTCCTTCCGCCAAATAGGACAGTCTCTTGAAAGGGCAGAATGGGCTCCCTTACAATTACAACACCGGAACTCGTTTGAACAATCTTCCATCTCATGTCCGGGCAGGCAGCACTTGCAACGAACTGCATTAAAATGACAGTTTGTTCTCGTGTGGCCGTACTTCTGACATTGGAAGCAACGGAACGGGTTGGGGATAAAGGGTCTCACGTGACAGTGGATATAGCCGATATAGATGGTATCAGGCAAAACTGATCCCTCAAAGGTAACAATGAAGGAATGCGTAGGATGAGGAACACCATTCCTCCTTGGAGCGATCCGGCGAATGTCATCAACAGATTGATCATCCAATTCGGCAATGATTTCCTCGTCCCCCATTCCTTCCAAATCCTGGCACGTGAAAACACCTTTCTTGTAATTTAAGGTTGCGTGGGGAGAAACCGAAATGGCTTTCCCAGCAAACCTTTTTAAGGATAAAAGGGTGGTAGCTTGTTTATCCTTAACAACCTCGATCAATACATGGCCATTAAACAGTCTTTTTACATGTTTCGTGTCCCCAACGAGGCGTTTGAGTTCTTTTGAAATTAGAAATGGGGAGATGGTCTTAAACGACTCCCCACTTGCCAATTTCATCTCCAAAAACTTCGGATTCTTTGGCGGTCTTCGACTCGATTTCTCTTCACGATCGTTCTTTTGTTTCTGGTTAACTTGCTTATTTTGTTTACCCATATTAAGTAGGATAAATATTCATCTCCCTCGCTCCCCACCCACCACCGAGCCCAACAAGGGGATGCACATTGGCATCAGGGATACGAGGAGGATATAGGCAGCGCCTAACCCTATGGCCGAAGCTCCAAAGAGCGACGACCAGCCGATTGATCTGAACGGGCTCATCCAGACCACCCATTCTTCCGAGAAGCAGAGGCCAAAGTGGTGTGTTGTTCCGGAAAGCCTTCACTCAACCACCAGGATCCCCCTTTCCCCAGAAGTAGGGTCGCTGCGCACGGCAAACACGCAGGTGGACGTACTGGTCGCAATGGAGGCCATGTCAAAAACATGCCTGCATTGCGAGCACCGGTCCCTTTGGGAGGGTCCACAACCGACCGGACACTTTTAGTCTGGCCTCTCTGCTAAGGCCTGTCTGGCATGGGTGACCCGATCCAGCATAGCCCTTAGCGTCACTGAGGCACTCAAGCCCCTCCACCACGTCAAGGTAGTGCCTACGGAGGAGCGTAATATCAGAGAGTTGTCTGTTAGCTTCGTTAATGTAGTCAGAGGTGTTCGTGACAACAATAGCGCCCCCTTTATCTACTGGTTTAATTGTTATATCAGAATTATTGCTAAGGCGTTTGATATAAAGGATTCGTTATTGGTGAGATTAGGAAGAGGTTTTTTAATATTTTTAGTGATGGAGAGGATGTCGTTTTTTATGGATTTGATGTAAACTTCAAGTTCAGGATTGATGTCATGAGGAGGGGTCCAGTCGCTAGGAAAAGGGAAGGTTGTGTTGGTAGCGGGAGTAGAATTGGCAGGATTCATGCAAAAGTATAGACGGGACCTGAGATGTTTTCCTCTACAGTATCACAACAATCTGGCTAACATCTAATGCCTCCTAATTTCTCAGCTGTATGGCAAAGGAATGATTCTATGGCTTCTTGGCAATATGTCTAAGACGTCTAGCACTGTGTTTCTTGGTCATGTATCTAACATGTATGCCTATATATTATCCCCGCTATATGGCTAAGAATTATGTCTCAATTGTTTCCCTAAGATGTATGCCTTATTAATTTCTCCGTGATATGGCTAATAAGTAAGCCCCCATGGTTTCTGATCCATTTAGCTAAGATGTATGCATCTATAGTTTCTCGGGTCTATGGGTTAGAATTATGCTTTTCAGATTTCCCTGGTATATGGTTACGATGCATACCTCTATGGTTTCTCTGCTTTATGGCTAAGATGTATGTCTCTATGGATTCTCGGCCATATGGTTAAGACGTATGCATGCGTGGCTTCTTGGCTATGTGCCTAAGATTTCCAGTTCAGTGTTTCTGGTCCATATGGCTATGAATTATGCTTTTATGGATTCAGAGATATGGCTGGGATGCATGCTTCTATGGTTTCTCCGTCATATGGCTAAGATGGATGCCTCTATGGTTTATCGGACTTGTGGCTAAGATATATGGCTCTATGGATTCTCAGCCATATGGCTAAGAATTATGCATTTATGGATTCCAGACCTATGGCTAGGATGCATGCCTCTATGGTTTCTCGGCCATATGGCTAAGAATTATTCATCTATGGTTTCTTGGGATTTATGAATAAGAATAATGCCTGGTTGTTTTCTGGGCCATATGGCTAAATATTATGCCTTTGAAAATTCCCAGGGATATGGCTACATAGTTTCACTGCAATATGGCTAAGATGTTTTCCTCTCTAGTTTTACAACAATTTGGCTAAGATCTATGCCTGTCTAATTTCTCAGCCGTATGGCAAACTAATTCTTCTATGGCTTCTTGGCAATATCTCTAAGACGTCCAGCACTGTGTTTCTCAGCCATATGGCTAAGATGTATACCTCTGTGGTTTCTCGGCCACATGGCCAAGATGTATGCCTCTTTAATTTCTACGTGATATGGCTAATAAGTAGGCCCCCATGAATTCTGATCCGTATGGCTAAGATGTATGCATCTATGGTTTCTCGGGTCAATGGTTTAGAATAACTCTTTTGAGATTTCCCTGGTATATGGTTACGAAGCATGCCTCTATGGTTTCGCTGCTTTATGGCTAAGATGTATGCCATTATGGATTCTCGGCCATATGGTTAAGACGTATGATTGAGTGGCTTCTTGGCTATGTGTCTAAGACGTCCAGCTGTGTGTTTTTCGGCCTTACGGCTAAGAATTATGCTTTTATGGATTCCAGAGATATGGCTGAAATGCATGCCTCTATGGTTTCTCTGCCTGTGGCTAACATGCATGCCTCTATGGATTCTCGGCCATATGGCTAAGACGTTTGCCTATATGGCTTTTATGGGCTTATGTCTAAGACGTTTATCTTAATGGCTTCTTGGCCATATGTCTTTTTACGTCGCCTCTGTAAGGGTAATTAATATGCTTAAACCCAACAAGGGCAACCAGGATGTGATCCTAGGTCCTAAACAAAATATCTGTTAATTTCCAATTTTATTTATATGCTCACGGTTTATTCTTTAATTAGGTACATAGAAATTACAACTATAACAAGACTTGATTAGTGGTTGGCTTTTAAAGGGGAATGTAGATTATGGCAATGTCCACTTGGTAAAAATTTAGATGATTTAGCCAAAAGGCCGAGAAGCGATAAATTTTCAGCTCGATAAAATGATTTGACTTGCAAGCTCGAAGAGAGAAGAGCGATTGATGAGAAAGATCATTGAGAAGTCGTTCGTGAGTGAAGGAAGATTAAGTTAGGTTAGATTAGGTTAGGTTAGGTTGGACTGGGGCCGTCTGAATGTTGTGCCTTTCTTCTAGAAAAGTAAAGAATGTAGCAATTTAATCTCTTTTGGTTTAAAACGAAGGACACGTGCATGAAGAAAGAGCTAAATTGGCAACACTGCTCCCGCATAAAGATAGAGAGCCAATTTCATTTTTTTTTCATGCACTTGTCCTCCTTTCCTTTGTTGGACATTAATAATATAAATGAAACGATACACAAAAGAATGAAACACGGATGAGGATGAACACTGAATGGGATTGCATGAGCGTCAAATTTAGTGTGAAACGCAATCGTTTTATAAACGACCATCTTGCAGACAAAAAAGTGCTCGAATGACACGTTAATGAATTGACTTTCGGTTTAATTATGTACCCCTGGGGGGAGGCTGGCCACACATGGAGGAAGTGCTATACCAAGGCGACCGGCGCCGGAACTGGAGCGATCCCCGAGCTTTCCACCACGTTCCAAAAATCGGTTATAAAGTGAGGTCCACGCTGACATCAATATTGGCTCACCTCAGTGAGGTGCTCAATATAGATGTCGCGTGACCACCTTATGACATTGGAAACACAGCTTCTTGAATGATTTGGCATATATGCGTGAGTAGATTTTGGCGATCCGAGAGCCCCAACAACCACAGGCTCGATAGTCACGGTTTGGTAGTTTCTTCTTAGGTTGTCCACCAGATGGGAGTACTTCTCTATCTTCGCTTGCCTGGCCTTCTGGAATGATTCTTTTGTGTTTTCAAAGGGGCAGGTTACATCGACGATAAAGCAGGTGTCTTTCTGCGCAATGATTAAGTCGGGGCGCAGGCTGGACTCATCAATGGCTGCTTGATTCTCGGCCATGAGGCGGCTTTTGTAGCGTGCAGCTGTCTTGATACGCTCAACGATGGAGTTGCGGCTTCGCTGTATCGCGTCGGCATACCGCATGTAGTGGCAGAGCATGTGTGGTAGAGTTTCGTTGGGGTAGCCACAGTGACGACAGGAATTGTTGATGTTGTTCCTGCTGTGTCAGGCCCCGTTGAGAGGGACAAGGTTAAGACGTGCCCTTTGAATGAAACGCCAGTTGGCAAAGCGCGTGTAGAGGCCAGAGAGCATGAAATGGGAGCTTGTTGGGACCTTTGCTACGCACTGCATCACTTTGCCCTGGTTTGGGAGGTGTTGGAGGGTTTCAGCGCGACTGTTGGCGATGGTGAGCCGTAGGGCCATGCTTAGGCAGTTTCTCTGCTTGTGCGTTTGAGGAGTGCTGGTAGTCGCCATCCTGTTTGGCACTCAGGAACTCGTTAATGTCGGGGAGATCCACCTCACGTTGTAGGAGGGCAGCTACTGTGGCATTGACTGAACCTCGGGCCAGGTCGAGAACGATGGGGTCAGATGAAGAAAGGAGTTTGAATGCGTTGTCAACCTGGAGGATGTCATGGTCGTCCGCCAGCAGTCTCAGCTCGCAGCATCCTTTGGCTCTGCTGTATGTTTAAGGTCTTCTTAATTTCGGGGCGTAGGACCGCATCCACTCTTTTCCACTCGCCCTTCGAAAAGTATCCCATTCCTGGAGCGAATTAAACAGAGGACATGAAGAATGCTCTAAGCACATCCAGGCACTGCCAGGGAGCCAGTTTAGAATGGAGTATTGTCAGACCTGTGCTCATGATGGCATGGAGGGAGTTCCAGTCGGAGACAACCTGGAACCCCACTGGCTTTCCAAGAAATTGCGTTGCTTCTCCGTCTGCCAGACAGGTCATCGGGTGGTCGCCGATGGTGAATGTAGATGGCCAGCACCCGACTGGGGTCTTTCCAAACAAGTGAAGAGAGAAGCACTTTCCTGAGATGAACAACAGGCTAAGCTTCCTGCTCTCCTCGACGAGATTCGTGATGTTGGTCTGTGGAATTATGGGGTCAGGTCTGATGAGGCAAGGGTCGTGGGCATATGCCAGGACCTGGTGGTCAGGGGCATCTCTTTGGATCCCTCTAATGAGGGGGTCGATGGTAATGTTGAATAAGAGCCCACTCAGTGGACACCCCTGCCTTACACCTGAAAGAATAGGATCAGGGTTTGAGAGTCCCTCCTCAGTCCTGATGGAAGAGGTTGCATTGGTGTACATTCTGGTGATGAGCTCGATAAAGGGAGCTCCTGCACCAGCTGCATGAAAGGCTGTTGCAAGAGCGGGATGGGGTATGCTGCCGAAGGCGTTGGACAGATCCAGCCAGGCGATGCATGCATCTGAACGGGATTTGCAGGCTGCCTCTAGTCTGCACTGTAGTACGAAAAAAAGGGAGAAATCCGTTCTGAGAGTGTAACAGTACCTCATGTTGGCTGCACCAACAGGGGAGGGATTTGTGTGTTTTGTAAGTGAAAGGTTGTGGACCGACAGCCAATTGGTCAACTGCCACCTAGGTGGAGGGTTTGGCATTTACTACGGTTGAATGATAGGCCAAGCCTGATACTATGGCATGAGAGTCGGTCGAGCTGTAGCTGATGGGCGGTGGGATCCTCTTCTAGTAAGCACAAGTCATCGGCGTATGCAAGGATGTGTTTCTGGATGGCATTCTCCCGGATTTGCCGGATGAGCTGGTCGATGACAAGGTTGAATAATATTCTGCTCAAGGGACAGCCCTGTCTGATTACTGCAGCTGCTTGAATTGGGTTTGTGATGCCCTCTTCGGTAAGGATGCTCGTTGTTGTGCCAGTATACAGGTCTGTGACTAGTTGTGTGAATGTGCCTCCAGCGCCATTGGCAATCAGGGCTGCGGGAATTGCCGGGTGTGGAATGGAGCTAAAGGCATTTGAGATGCCGAACCAGGCTATACATAGGTCGGTTCTGGAACGACGGGCGAGGTTAATCCTGTGTTGCAAGGTGTAGTTGTGCTCGAACACACCATCCTGGGGGAGGAATCCCTTCTGACAGTGTGAGAGCACATCAAAGGATTGGCACCAGTCAGACATTCTTGCTGCCAGAAGTCCCGTAAATAGTTTGTAGATTGTACGCTGCAGTGCTATTGGACGCCAGTTTGCTGGGGAGTTGGCATCTCCTTTTTTAAAAAGGAATGTGGTGTTGGTGTGTTTCCAATCCTGGGGTACCCGACGATATATCAAGCACATGTTGAAGGTCGGGGTGAGGATGGTGGCCGTTGTGTCGAGGCTTTGCTAATGTTGATAAGTAAGCCAGTCGGTTCCTGGAGCAGAGTTTTCACATCTTCTCAGCTTTGTCAGGACTTCGTGCGATGAGAAGGGGCTGGTGTCGATTGGTTCTGCAGCTGGAGATGTGGTATCGAAGATGGTGGGATCTAGTGTGTTGGATTTCCAGGCATCGTTGTAATAGGCTTCTAGTTCCTCAACAGGGATCTGGCTTTGTGGGTGGGGCTGTTCTAATATAGCTCGCACAGCACGACGGTGGTTCCTATGGTACAACTTTTGTATCGTCTGCGCGTCGTCTGCCAGGGATGTCCTACCTGTGCGAGTGGATCTCTTTGTTGTTTGGGGTAGTTTGACTATTACAGCAGCAGCTTGCGTTAACTCTCCTAGCAACCTTTTGAATTTCTCCCAGCATTCTTCGTTAGGTGGTGCTGTAAATAGTTCACGAAAGGGCTGGCTGAAGCTGCTTAGGGGAGAAGAGTCGTCCGGGGCGCAGAGTAATTCTGAGTCCGGGGGCTGTTCTGGTTCTGTAGTCATGGCAGCATCTAGCTCAAGAGGGTCGTTGTCTTCCTCTGACAGTGGGTAGTCTGGGTTTTGCAGCCGGGGTTCTTCCTCGTCATCTGAGGATTGATTGGTTGTCGAGTCGGGATCTGTCATTGCTGGTGATTGTCTCTGAGGGGGAACCATGGGATGAGGGTCTACTGCTGAAGTAGAAGGCAGGTTCTCGTTTGTATCACTCATTCCCATTTCATGTTGATCGTGGTGGGTCTCATCCTTAGGTTGTGTGGCAGTGGTTTGTTGTCGGCGTTGTCTGGTTGCAGGGACTGATAATGTGATACTTTTTTGTATTTGGCGTTGTCTCTGCTTTGTGCCATTGTGTGTGGTTATATAGGCCCCTTTAAGATGGGAAGGCCTCATCACATAGGTTACAATTAAATGGTAGCACGATGTTTATGGTAACATCCGTTGCGGTTATGGGGGCACTGCAGGTGTGGCCAGAGGGTTTTTTCCCCAGGATGGTTCAAGCAATTGATGGTGGTGGATATGGTCACCCGATGCCCATTCCGTAAGTGTCGCTCTAGTGAGAGATGCATTGCGGTCCATGGTGCAGCATGGAATTGGGCATTGCAGTTGTCTTCTGTGCAGATAAAGGTCAGGAGGGTTGGGTGGAAGATCACCAGTTGAGTGCCACATCGAAGTAAATGACTGGGAGGTGTGTCATACAGGCAAGGTGCTGCCGGTGCTGGCCCTAAGTATGGGGTGGCAGAGGCAGGGCTTTGTGGAGTAGATTGGGTGGTTTGTGACTCTGATCCAGGGTCTTCAGTGGCAGGGCCAATGACAAGTGTGGCAGGGGGGCCAGGGCCTTGTGTGCAGAGACCAAGGTCCCTGTCCATGGCAGTTGGGCAAGGTGGTAACTTGAAATGAAAACTGAAAATATAAAAATAAAAATATTTTGTGGATAAGAGGCGTTTTTTCTGTAATTATGTTATTAAGGTGGTAACTTGGAAAAAAAA
>JAHWFO010085742.1:11556-66888 GCA_023313115.1 Rhysida immarginata
GTGACCGTAGGAATATCACCTGCAGAGACCTTCGAATGACACGCTGTATTTCAAGCGTGCCCCTCCAACCGTGACACCTGGGGAGGGAACAAGAGAGGATGGGATGTGTAGTGGTTACCAAGAACTGCAACTACCTCGGAGCAGCAGCCTCTGAGAAGGCTGAACACCATGGAGGCAGTGACAGTAAAAGGCGACCCACTACGCAAATGGAGTGAGTACTGAACCTTGGTGAGTAAGGGAGGGGGGAAGGGGGTGAGGGGAGGAGTTTTAACTTACCACCTGCTGATCTTCGAGCTTGTTGACTACGATTTTGATCTTAGCCAAAAGGCCGAGAAGCGACAAATTTTCAGCGTTATCCATAAAAATGGCCTGGACCACGCCCTTTCTTTAACAACAGAATTTGACGGGTTAGGCCTAACTGAGGTGTAGATCACGCCCTTGGATGTCTGAGGCAGCTGATTTGACTCGCAAGCTCGAAGAAGGAAGAGCGATTGATGAGAAAGACCATTGAGCAGTCTTTCATGAGTGAAGGAAGAATAGGTCAGGTTATGTTAGTTTGTAAGGAAAAAGCACCGTGTAAGCATTGTTCGAAATGGCATGTGCCAGATAGGGGAAGTGGAATCGTGCAGGCCTCTCTGTGTTGCACAAAGAAAGAAGAAGGAAAACGCTCCAACAAGTGCACCAACAGATCAGACATAATTACCTGCAAAACTGTGGGAGGGTGCCTTTGGTCGGTGGGCGACAATAATTAAGTCCAAACGGGGTATTATATTTTTAGATTGATCCACAACTGGGGCCGTCTGAATGTTGTGGATTTGTTCTAGAAAAGTAATGAATGTAGCAATTTAATCTCTTGACAACTGTGTAGGTAAGAATTAAGTGAAATTATTGGTTTAAAACTAAGGACACGTGCATGAAGAAACAGCTAAATTTGCAACACTGCTCCCACATAAAAATAGGGAGCCAATTTCATCCTTTTTTTTCATGCACTTGTCCTCCTTTGTTGGACATCTATCTATATATATAAAGAAGGATGTTTGTGGGTCTGTTTGTTTGTTTGTATGTTTTTTATACAAATCTACAGTTTTATTCCGATCTTGATAAAATTTCGCATACATGACCTTCCAAGCATGAGGAAGGTCACTGTCTACCTCAGATTTCGAAAAAATAATAATTATCGATAAAAAATCGATATTCATGGTTATGGCAAGGCATATTAATGAGAAATATCGCATGACCAACAATGCAAGACAAAGTTTTTGCAACAATGCTATCAACACGCAATTCACAAACACTCTGCACGGACCAACAATATATATCTCATGACCAACAATGCAAATAAAAGTTTGTGCAACAATAGGTATCAACAATGGTTTCAACACGCAATTCACCAATAACAATGAGCTCAAAATGATGATGCAATGATAAAGCAGTCCTTTCCAAGAATTATAACAATGCAATATGGATAAGTTTCAATTTGTAACAATGCATAGAATTCCTGTTATTCAGGCTTTTCTTAGAAAAGAGAGTTCTTAGTACTTAACAATTTCTTGAAAATCTTTAAAAATGATCAGTAGCTGGAGATAATGAAGAGTTAGCAGACTATTGAGAAAGAGTGGAAAGACGACAGAGAAAGCAAACCTTTAGCTCCGTGCTGTATTGAGCAAATGGGAAGCAAGTAAATAGAAGAATTGGCGACCGCTAGACTACCCAAAGTGATGAAAGGCCAAATTTTGCTTCAACACAACGAGAGAAGAGTGGAAATTGCAACAACATCAAGTGTACATCTGAAGTAAGATTACCTGAGTAAGAAATTATTGGAGTGGTCCATCCATTGTGAGCCTTTAAAAAGATTTTTTTCGAATTTTCATTAAGAATTTTTACTGTATTAATTCTAAGCATTTTCATGTGTTTATTTTTAAGATATTGCAAAATTTAATTTAATTTTTTGAGATTGTTCTGTTTACATCCAAGTGGAATTATCCCGGGCAACGCCGGGTACCTTTGCTAGTTAATAATACAAATGAAACGATACAAAAAAGAATGAAACACGGATGGAGATGAACACTGAATGGGATTGCATGAGCGTCAAATTTAGTGCGAAACGCAATCGTTTTAATAAACGACCAACTTGCAGACAGAAAAGTGCTCGAATGACACGTTAATGAATTAACTTTGGGATTAATTGTGTCCCTCTGGGGGGAGGCTAGGGCACACATGGACAGATGCTATACCAAGGCGACCTGCCGCGGAAGTGGAGCGAGCCCCGAGCTTTCCGCCATGTTGCAAAAATCAGTTTAATATTCTGGGCCCCCAATGGGAGCCGTATCAGATATTAAGCTGATAAGAACAGAGGCTGAGATTAATGCTTGGGTGCCACTTTGAAGAAAGACCAAACTTTTACTGTTATTATTGACCAATAACTATTATCATTGCCTCGGTTTAAAAAAAAAATATAGGGGATTTCCCGATTGGAACAAAAAAAAAAGTGGCTTAACGTCATAGAGGTCCACGCAGCGATCACTACTGGCGCACCTCAGTGAGGTGTTCAATATAGATATCGCGTGACCACACAGCTTCTTAAAGACCTTGGCAAATCGGCGGGCGCAGATCGTGTTGATGAACCTGTCGTTGTCGGGGTCCCAGGAGTCGAGAGCCCCCACAACCACGGGTTCCACTGTTACGGTGTGGAAGTTTCTGCGCAGGCTGTTGACCAGGTGGCTGTACATATTTCTCAATATTGGCCTGCTTTGCGTTCAGGAAAGCTGCTTTGGTGTTTTCGAACGGGCAGGTCACATCCACAATGTAACAGTTGTCCTTCAGAGCTATGATGAGGTCGGTTCGGAGGTTGGATTCCTCAACTACTGCTTGGTTCTTTGCCACGATGCGGCCTTTGTATGTGGCGGCAGACTTAATGCGTTCCACGATGGTATTGTGACATCGTTGCATTACATCGGCGTAACGCATGCAGTGGCACAGGACGTAAGGGAACGTCTCGTTGGGGTACCCGCATCGCCGACAGGATTTGTTGGCGTTGTTTCTGCCGTGGCGAGCACCATTCAGGGCAACAAGGTTAAGCTGGGCCCGATGAACAAAGCACCAGTCAGCAAAATGTGTAGAGGCCCGATAGCAGAAAATGTGAGCTTGCAGGGGCCCCCCCAACGCATTGCATGACCTTGCCTTGGTTGGGCAGGTGTTGAAGAGGCTCTGAACGCTTGTTGGCAATGGCAAGCCGTAAGGACATGCATAGGCGGTTCCGTTGGAACAGGAACATATCCATTCCTATGATGACTGGTAGCTCTTCCTCAAAGCTCCACGAAACTGCCAGTCGGCCCGACGCCTTGTGTGCGTCCGTCCAGCAGTTCCGGAAAGCATTGGTGGAGTGTTGGTATTCTCTATCTTGCTTGCTGCTCAGGAAGTCTGCGATGTCATTATAGGTAGCGTCTCGCTGGAGGACATAGCTAACCGATTTGCGGGCCAGGTCGAGGACAATCGGGTCAGTTGATGACAGCAGCTTAAAGGCATTGTCTACCTGCAAGATGTCATGGTCATCGGCCTTCAGTCACAGTCCGCAGCATCCCTTGGCTCTACTTCCGTAGAGGTAGTCATTGGTCGCCTCTTGCTGGAGGTTGAGGGTCTGTTTGATTTCAGGGAACAGGACTGCATCGACTCTTTTCCATTCACCCTTAGAAAAGAAGCCCATGCATAGGGCGAACTGGGGAGATGGCATGTAGAAGGTCCGGAGGACGTCCAGGCGTTGCCACGGGGCCACCCGGGAGTTCAGGATTGAGAGGCCGGTGTCAATGATGTCCTTGAGTGAGTCCCAGTCAGAGATCACCTGAAACCCAACTGGCTTCCCAAGGAAACGGGTTGCTTCTCCATCTGCCAGGCAGACTACAGAATGGTCCCTGATGGTGAACCTGGATGGGCGGCACCCATAAGGTGTTTTCCCGGACAGGTGGAGGGAGAAGCATTTGCTGGGATTGAATAGTAGGTTCTGCTTCATGCTCTACTCCATCAGTCGGTCGAGGTTGGCTTGCAGGGATTGTGGGGTGGTGCTGATCACGCACAGGTCGTCGGTGTACGCCAAGACCTAGTGTTCAGATGCATCCCACTGGATTAGTCGAATCAGAGGGTCGATGGTTATATTGATGAGTAGGCCACTTAGAAGACACCCCTGCCTTACACCAGCCAGTAGTGGGACAGGGTTTGTAATGCCTTCTGCTGCTCTGTTAGATGCTGGAGACGAGGTTGATAAATTCTGGCCCTGCATCAGATGCCCGCAAGGCGGAAGAGATGGCGGGGTGAGGGATACTGCTGAAGGCATTCGACAGATCCAACCATACGATGCAGACATCTGATCGGTTTTTACGGGCAGCTTCTAGTATGGTCTGGAGGATGAAGTTGTGCTCATGCACACCATTATAAGGGAGAAACCCCTTTTGACAGTATGTTGTTCGCACCATGAAAGCCTGGCAGTGAGGACGCCTGTGAAAAGCTTGGAGATTGTTCTCATGAGTGAGATGGCCCGCCAGTTTGATGGGTCATGGTGGTGAAGCTTCTTGTGGATGGGTATGGTGGTAGAGTGTTTCCACACATTGGGGATCCGGTGGTGTTTCAGGCATATGTTGAAGAGAGCTGTGAAGACCAATGCCATGGGGTCAACAGATCTCCAGTGTTGGTAGACGATTCTGTCGGACCCAGGTACCGAGTTCTATCAGCCTTGCCTATAGCTCCAATGGCGTGAAGGGGGCCATATTAACTGGCTCCGGGGCTCGGTTGATGTTGGCATACACTGTCTCATCGAATTGGCCTGGGTGCAATGTCTGGGTGAAGAGGTCTACAAGGTTTTGAGTTGGTATAAGGCAACTGGGTGAGGGGGCTTTAAAGACCGTACTCACTGCCCTGCGGCAGTTGGGGCGACAGAGTGCCTGGAGGGCCTGTGCGTCATTCATTCTCCCTCCGTTACGTGCCCTGGGTCTGGTGAGAGCTTTACCAGGGTTGCGATCCTTTCGGTGAGGTGAACCAACTGTCTCAAATCTGCCCCAGTTGTTGTCGGTGATGGCGGCAGAGGCCAGCTCATTGAAAAGTGGCTGGAAATCTTTGAGGATAGTCGTCGTTGTTGGGGTTTCCTGTGTTGGTAGGTCGGTGGCTTCATCAGGGATGTCAGCCAGTGAGTCATCTAGTGTAGGAGTAAGGTTTAGGTTTGGATCTGGCTCTGACTCACCATGAGAAAAGTTAGCTGGTGAGCAGGGGGCCACAAGTGTGGCAAGTGCTGAGCTGGAGGCCTCCTGGCTGGTGTGAATGTTACTGGCTATTGGGGGCGATGAAGGGTATTGGTCGGAGCTGTGTGGAAGTGGTGAGGCTGGAGTGGTCCACAAGTGGCAGGGTTGTTCATTGGTGGTGTTTCAGGAGTATTGGAAGAATTGCCTGTCGAGAAGTCCTGAAGGGCCTGCTGACCATTTGTTGGTGCTTGGGTCCGCCTCTTCCTGGTGGCTAGGAGTGAGAGCACCACATTGTGTGCCTGAGCTTTCTGCTCGGCCTGCCGGTTCCACCCCAGGTGGTTCTGAAGGCCACGTTTGGACGGGTATGATTCCGGGCAGGAAGGGCATTTGAATGGGTGAGACGCTGGTGGCGAGGCTGCTATTGCTGGAGCTGGGCGGTCGCACTTGTGAAGGCAAGGACGGTTCTCCATGTTCTGGCGGCAGCCGGCGCATCTGTTGCTGTTTGATTTAATTTCTATAGGTTCTCACGTCTGAGAAGCCGGCTAGGGGGAACCTAGCTAGCCTGGACATTGGAGGGGCTCTGATCCATGGGTCAGGGATCCTCAGACATGGATGGTGTTGGAGACTGTAAAGGTACAGGTACTTCCTGTGATGTGCGGGAGTCGGGCGTCTGCACAAGGGCAGGTAGTTCAGTTGTCACACCATCAGGGTGGTGTTGGGCCTGGGAGGCGTCATCATCGCTTGTTGTAGCGGGGTCCATGGTGGGTATGTTGGGGTGGGAGAGACATGCTGTGTTTCAAGCGTGCCCCTCCAGCCACTGCACCAAGGATGGGGAAGGGAGACCACTTACAGAGAAGTGCTTCAGAGAAGCGACCTACTCTGGAAGTGGAGCTCGCAGGGAACTGCGAGGGAATTGGTATGGGAGGGGTGGTAGGGGTAGATTAGTACACAACAATACTCACCAAGTCCTGCATCGAAGAACAGATACTACAGGTTTTGAAGTGGGGTGTAGCGACCCACAAGAAGACAATAGACAATAAACAGTAGACTAATACCATATGCTAAACAAAATAATAATAATAAACTGAAAGCTCAACGGGTAACAGACAATAACTTAAAGGACATCTTCAAAATCATACACAAGGCAGTCTTAGCCGGCGTCTCTGTTACTGCAAGCCTATAGCCAGGAGCCAGATGTCGAACATGCCCGGGTGCCGAAGATTCAGCACTGAAACGGGGGTAAACCGCAAGGCTAGACACCTGGGGGAGGGGAGAGACAACACAACAAATGAGAAGGACAAACGGCACAACGAAGAGGGGACGGACAGTACATATAAATATATATAAACGGCACGAAAGGAAAGGGCAGAAATCACTCGTCACTTGCATTACCCATCGGAAGGTGCACAGACGCTTTCGAGGCGATCATTCACACTCGCATTCAAACAGGGAGGTGAGCTAAGGGGGTCTTTCCATGAAAGTATAAATGAGGCTGTCGGCAGTTTTTGATGGTATACTTAGCAAGGGACATTTTCCGTAGTTCTTGATAAAAGCCGGGCGGTGGAGGCGCCTCCACTCGTTTGGGGCAACTGATAAACTGAATTAAACCGCAGGTTGCGAGCTTACCAGATAAAACTTTTAAAAAATCCGATAATGATGATATAGGAAAAGGGGAGTCAATTTTTGGAATCCTCTTTAGTGAAGTATTTAATGGGGAGGGCATGAGAAATTGCTGTTTTGAGGAGGTTAGAAAGGCTGTGCCAGCATGCACTGGCCACACAGCAGTTAATGAGAATGTAGTCGAGGGTTTCCCCCTCACCACAGGCACGGCACTTATCCGAGGAGGCCCTCCTCCAAGAGACAAGGTCAGTAAGAGTAAAGTAGGCATTATGGAGAAGTCTCCAGTTCACGTCGAACCACATGGGTTCGTGGCACATTTTAGTGAGGGCATGGAAAAGAGGTTGCCAAGGAAAAATCGGGAGGGCTTTAACGATAGTGGAAGGGTCATTGGGCGATAACTCACTGGTGAAATATTTGGTGGAGAGCTGGGGGTAGGAGTCGCTCTGGAGGGAAGAGAGTTTGGGAGTGAGAGGACGGATGGTGTCTTTGGAGTTACGGTAGAGTGGAGCGCCAGAGTTAGCAAGTACAGCAAGGGAAGGGTCGAAAGGAAGCCCATTGGTTTTAAAGAAGGGCCCCATATGCGCAAAGACAAAGGGTTTCCACTGCAGTGGGTGACTGGAAAAGATCCTGATGAATGTTGAAAATCTATTGGCTGTAATGAGAACTGGGAGATTGGGGACACCAAAGCCCCCCATTTCGAGGGGCAAGAGAAGTTGGACCGAGTTGAGAGGCTTCCTCTTCACGTGGTTTCCCGAAATAAAGTTGATGGAGAGAGTAGAGGAAGCCTGGACGAAGTCAGAGGGAGAGTCATGGAGTAACGATGGGTAGATGATCTTGGGGGCGATGTAAGACCTGAGGTTTTTGCTTCTGGTAAGCATGGATATGTTAAACTTCTGTAAGTGGGAGGGTGTTGCGGAGCAGGCTTGATGGAGGCGACACCAATGGGACGATGGGAGAGGGGCTAGGGAGAAGGAGTGGTGGAGGCCTAGGATCCTCAGTGCTTTGCCCCATGAAACGGGGAAACACTGAAAGTCACCAGGCGACCAGTTCCCATGAGAAATGCCCTGTGATTTGTCGTAGTTCAGGGGGCTGCCAGTAGAATCGGTGAACGTTTTAAAAGCGTCGAAGAGGCTGGTAAGGGAGAGCTGGTTGCTGGCAATGACGACCATGTCGTCCGCGTACAAAAGAACTTTGAAGTGAACCTGCAGGGAGGTAGAATCCTGTAATGGATGGATTGCTATTTATGTGCCTCATCAGACGCTTGATGTAGAATGCGTAAAGTAGGGGTGACAAAGGGCAACCTTCCCTCACCCTTCTGTGAAGGGAGAGAGGTGGGGAAAGGAGGCCATTTGAAGAGATTACTGAAGCAGCGTCTTTGTAAAGAATGTCAAGCAGGGATGCAAACTTAACCAGGACCATCTGCCTAAAAATAGCAAGCAGACAGGCATGGTTAACATTGTAAAAGGCTTTATTCTGGTCCAGACTAAGAATGGCGATCTTTTGCCCGCGGGACTTGGTCTCCTCCATAATACACTCAAGCAGGATAGAATTGTCCTGCATCCATCGGTTTGGGATAGCACAGGTTTGGTTAGGACTGATAATATCCTCAGCAAAGCTGGATAGCCTTTGCTGCAGGACACCCATGAGGATTTTGTAGTCTGAGTTCAAACGAGTAATCGGGCGCCAATCATTGGGTGTGGCTGGGGTCGAAGATTTGGGGAGGAGGAGAATTTTGCCTTGTGTGAAGGCAGGTGGCACAGAGGAGCTGGAAAGGACCGAGTTGAGGACTTTACTAAAATAGTCTTTGATAATTGGCCAAGTTAACTTATAAAAGTCATAGGTAAGGCCGTCCTGACCGGGATTAGAGTGACCGTCGCTCCCACCATGGGAGGAAGCTGCCTCCTCCGAGGATATCTGGCGAGCCAGAGATCATCGTCAGTGCCAGCCAGGCAAGGGAGGAGTAAGAGCCACTCATAAGATCCGGCCGACCGGGGGTGGGGTTGGGAGAACCTATCTGAGTAAACGGTATAGAGGGTGCAGACAATCTCTTGAGGGCTGGATGCAGTTTTATTGTTGTAAGACAGAGAGGGGATGGAACGTGCACGGGCCTGGTCCTTTTCACTGGCAAAGACCGCAGAGGATAGCTGAGCTGCCCCTTCAGCAAACTTGGCTCTGCTGCGGATACCGGCTCCAATGGCTTTTTGCTTAAGAATAGCAATGATTTCATTTTGGACCTGATTGTTTTCCGAACTGAAGACGGAGAGGGGTGATGACAGTTTGAAAGTATGTAATATGGACTGTAGAGTCAGTAATCGAATTTTGGAGTGCCTGGCCAGGGTGTAGCCAAGGCGCTTGAGATACTTTTTAATTCTATTTTTAATATAGCACCAATCAGTGATATTCGGGGGTCTGGAAGCAGTAAGAGTAGCAAAGAAGTTTTTGAAATTATCTAAATTAACTGGGTCCTCTAAACAAGCAGATTTGAAAAACCCCTGCCGTCAAGGGGGGGGGGGATTGTGGGGGGCTCCATTGCCAAAGGAGACCATCGTGGTCAGAGAAGGGGCAGGCCACGCTAGCAATGCTGCTGCTGAGTGTGCAGAAGTCTCTGTCAACAAGGATGGCATCAAGTCTGCTCTTAGTCTGAGGATCAGAATAAGTGAAGCCAGGTAGGTCAGGATGGTTGTGTGGCCAAAGGTCCACAAGGTCATTCTGGGCCATGCCCAGAAGAGGTCAAGCCATTAGAGGGGGTGCAATTCAGATCGCCGGCCACCATAGTGGGGGCAGACGACACGAAGTGCGGGACCAGGTTGGTAAAAAAGGAGCCTTTTTCGAAGTAGACGGTGGGGGCGTAAACACACACAAGGTGGACTTTGAATTGGGCTCCACAGAGACAATCCTGCCATCATTATCGCTGCAAGTGGAGAGCACAGAAATTTTTGGATTGAAAATGAGAATGCAACCCCACGTGAGGTAGTGGAGTGGCAGCTGCAGAAGATACGGCAGAGGGGATTGAGGGAGAGGAACGTTTGTAATTGGTCTGTTGAATTTATATGGAGCTCTTGGAGGAGCAGGACATCAGGTTGGTATAAACTGATAAACTGGTGAAAAATGGATTGTCTCTGTGGAGATAGGAGGGAGTTAACGTTTATACAAAAGAGGCTGATCATTGTGATAAGGAAGATATGGGGGAAGGCTACTTCTGTTTGCTCCCTAATCGTGTCAAGTGTTTGGGTGGGGACGCAGGCGGTTTAGCTAAGGCTAGGCGGCGGCATGAGGGGTGGGCAGGGGAGGTGGGCTGGGAGGCAAGGGACTTTCGGGGTGTGGAAGGGTTAGAGGAGGTGGGGGTGGACGGATTGGGAGATGTGGGTACATGGGAGGAGCGGATGGGGAGGCAAAAACAGAGGCAAGTGAGCTGGAGGCGGACTTACTTGAGTCTATGCGGGTGGTAGGCGAGGTGGGGGGCCTAGCTTTCGGGGTGGTGGGGTTACTGACAATGGTGGGTGGGGACGTAGTAACTTCTGCGTAGGACTTGTGGCTGGGAGCTTTGTCAGTAGTGGGGCGGTTGTCTGTAGCGGCGGGGGCCCCCCTCTTCAGGAGTTGGTTGGGCATCAGCGGCTTCGCACTGATGCACCTTGCCCACATACTTGTGACAGGTGTCGCATCTCACCAGGGACAGGCAGGCGGCTACTACATGATCAGTGGCGTGACAGTAGTAGCCCTACTTCCTCATCCCCGGATAAGAAACTTACACCTTGTCATCAAATATGAGCAAGGTGTCAGGGATATCCTTAGCCATCCTGATCTTCATCAGGATGTCTCCTGTCTGGGAAAGAGGTAACCCTTCAAAGGCTTCCCTCACTAGCTCAATAACTTCGCCATAATGGCGAAAAATTCGCTCAAGATGAGCTAGGGGGATAGTGGGATCCATTCCTCTCAGAATAACTGTGGTCTTTCGGGGAACCACAGGTTTCCACTCCATACAGAAGCCAATCAGCTTCTGATACCTAATATCCAAATACCTATTGGCTAAAGCCGAGGTTTAGAACAGCACCCTGAAGGTGGTAGGAGCTAGTTTCTGTAAGCATACAATTGTGGGGTTCCCGGACAAGAGTTTGCTTGGGACACCCTCTTCGGTTAACAATATCTTCATGAGCTCCACCGAGCTGATAGGCCCATCCAACTGGGGGCACATCACTGAAGATTACTGGGTGGCTCAGGCGGGCAGAGACAATTTCCACTGCTGAGGACTGGGCATTTGGCAAACAATTTCGTCTTTAGAGGATAGTAGCTTGAATGCGCAGTCTATGCTGAGGATGTCAAAGTGACTTTTCAACATTGGTATTCCACAGCACCTCATGCTCGACTCCCGTATAAGTAGCTGTTTGATGCTTCTTGGGGGATGTTCAGGGTGCGTTTTATTCTGGACGTACAACCTCGTCCACACTTTTCCAGTCTTTTTTGGAGTACATGGCAATTCTTTGTGCAAACTGGGTGGAGGGATATAAAAATGTTCTGAATGCATCCAGTCTCTGCCATGAAGCAATTCTGGAGTGGAGGATCTTATACTCATTCTAAGAAAGTGGTGGCTTCACCATCTGAAAGTTGCCTGATTGTATTATCCCCTACTTGAAATACGGATGGTCGAGTCCCTTTAAATACGGAGTGTGGCCCAACAGGTGTATTGAGCTGCACTTGGATAAGTTGAAGTACAAATTTACTTTGCTGCTCCTGTGTAGGTCGTCTAGGCTTGCTTGAAGTTATGCAGGGTTATCTCCCAGTACGCAGAGGTCATTCGCATATGTGAGGATGCGGTGTTGTGTATCATTGCCCTGCACTATCCGGATAAGGGGATCAATACAATGTTGAGCAGGAGTTAACTAAGGGGGCAGCCTTGGCGCACCCCTGAATCTACGGGAATCGGGTTTGTGTGCCCTTCCTACACTAAGAAGGTGGTTGTGGAGTTCTTGTATAGGTCCTCTATAAACTTGGTGAAGTCTTCTCTCGCTCCAGAGGACTTGAGGGCCAGTGTTATAGTTTCATGTGGAATGATTCAAAAGCATTAGAAATATCAAGCCATGCTGAGCAAAGCTCGGATTTTGAGCAGCAACTGACATTCATTCTTTCTTGGAATACAAAATTGTGTTCAAACACTAAATAATGGGGTTGGAAACCTATTTGGCACTGGCACTATACTGAAGTCTTCACACCAACTAGTCAGGCGACCAGCCAGCAGTCCGGTATAAATTTTATAGGTGGATTTTTAATGGGTCTGAATTATCCCCTTTTATATGAAGCAAAATAGTTTTGGAATGCTTCCATGTTTCTGGTATTCGATGGTATTTTAAACACATGTTGCATATGAGGGGATGATTACTGCTTTCGGGTCTACGTTCTTCCAATGATGATAGGTTATCCTATCAGAGCCTGGTGCTTACTTTTCGCATCTATTTATTCTGGCACTGACTTGTCGAGAATGGCATAGTGTTGACAGGTTTGGGAGATTTGGTCACATTGGTAAAAAATCAATGGTCAAATGAGGCTGATACCCACAAGTTCCTGTAGTGTTCCTCAGTTTCTTCCACTGTGATTGGGCATAGGGGTGAGGGTGTTTCTAAGATCGCCCTGATTGCTCGCCGGCAATTACGGCAATATAGAGCCTGGATGGCCTTTGCGTCTTCAGCCAAGTTTGGCCATTGTTTCCCGGTCTTATTAGCAGGTGGAGGTAGCCTCGCAAATTCAGCAATTTTCCCTGTTAGATTTTCCAACGGGGCCTCAAATTCTGGCCATGTGGCATTTGATAATGGGGCACCCAATAAGTCACTAAATGATGGAAAGAACTCGTGGATGGGAGAGCTGTCATCAGGTGTGATGAGATCTACAAGGGGGGGTCCCTGTTTCAAGCTCATTATCTTCTAATGGCTCAGTATCCGGCACATTTACTTCAGTGCCTGGAGATGTAGGGGATGTGTGGGATTCCTCATTTGACGAATATTTTTTCTCTTCTATTTTAACTGGGATCAGGTTATTGCCTGAAGGAAGGGGATCACTTTGAGGTCCCTTTGGTGCGCCCTTTAATGAATACCTCTAAAAGGCAAGTCTCCAGGCGTGATCACTTCTTGATCTTAGCCAAAAAGCCGAGAAGCGATAAATTTTCAGCGTTATCCAAAAAATGTCGTGGACCACGCCCTCTTTTTAACACAACAATTTAATGGGTTAGGCCTAACTGAGGCATAGGCCACGCCCACGAACGTCTGAGGCAGCTTACTGGACTTGCAAGCCCGAAGAAAGCACAGCGAATGATGAAAAAGATCCTTGAAAAGGCTTTCGTGAGTGAAGCAAGGTTAGGTTAGGTATAAAAGAAAACACATTGTGTAAGCATTGTTAGAAAAGGCATGCGCAAGTAGGAGAACTGGAATCGTGCTCGCCTGTCGCACAAAGAAGGAAAATGCTCCAACAAGTGCGGCAAAGATCGGACGTGAGTACCTGCAAAGCCCTGGGAGGCTTTCTTTGGGCGGTGGCGACAATAATATAAGTCCGAATGGGGTATTATATTTTTGGATTGAACCAACTTGGACTGGGGTCGTCTGAATGTTGTGGCTTTGTTCTAGAAAAGTATTGAATGCAGCAATTGAGTCTCTTGACAACCGTTTAGTAAGGATTGAGTGAAATTATGGGTTTAAAACGAAGGACACGTGCATGAAGAAAGGGCTAAATTGGCAACACTGCTCCCACAAAGATAGGGAGCCAATTTCATCCTTTTTTTTCATGCAATTGTCCTCCTTTGTTGGACATTAATAATACAAACGAAACTATACACAAAAGAATGAAACACGGATGGAGATGAACACTTTTTAATAAACGACCATCTTGCAAACAGAAAAATGCTCGAATGAGACGTTAATGAATA
This sequence comes from Rhysida immarginata, assembly GCA_023313115.1. Lineage (NCBI taxonomy): Eukaryota > Metazoa > Arthropoda > Chilopoda > Scolopendromorpha > Scolopendridae > Rhysida > Rhysida immarginata. The sequence continues at coordinate 25,309 of JAHWFO010085742.1, forward strand.
TACTTTGGGTTTAATTATATTCCCTGGGGTAGGCTAGGCCACACATGGATATGGTGCTATACCAAGGCGACCTGCGGCGGAAGTGAAGCGAGCCCCGAGCTTTCCACCATGTTCCAAAAACCAGTTTAATATTCTGGGCCCCCGATGGGAGCTGTATCAGATATTTAGCTGATAAGAACAGGCTCAGATAATGCTTGGATGCCACTTTGGAAAAGACCAAACGATTACTGATATTATTGAACAATAGTATCATCACTGCCTTGTTGAAGAAAAAAAAAAAAAGTGGCTTAACCATCATGCATTGTAAAGTGAGATCCATGGTGACATTATTATTGGCGCACCTCAGTGAGGTGCTCAATATAGGTGTCGCATGACCACTCTACAAAGTCAGAAAAACACAGCTTCTTGAAGGTTATGGCATATCTGCGTGAGCAGATTTTGGCGATGAACCTGTCATTGTCAGGATCCCAGGAACCGAGGGCCCCAACAACGACTGGCTCAACAGTCACTGTATGTATGTTCCTTCTTAGAGTGTCCACCAGGTGGGTGTATTTTTCTATCTTCGCTTGCCTGGCCTTCTGGAATGCTTCTTTTCTATTTTCGAAAGGGCAGGCTACATCGACGAAGAAACAGGTGTCTTTCTGCGCAATAATTAAGTCAGGGCGCAGACTGGACCCATCGATGGCTGCTTGGTACTCGACCACAATGCGGCCTTTGTAGTAGGCAGCTGTTTTGATATGCTCGACGATGGCATTGTGCCTTCGCTGCATCGCGTCTGCATATCGCATGCAGTGGCAGATCACATGTGGCAGAGTTTTGTTGGGATAGCCACAGCGACCGAAGGATTTTTTGGTGTTCCTACCATGTCGGGCACCGTTGAGAGGAACGAGTCTTGCCCTATGAATGAATCGCCAGTCGGCAAAGCATGTGTAGAGGGCAGAGAGCATGAAGTGGGAGCTTGCTGGGGCTTCTGCCACGCACTGCATTGCTTTGCCTGGTTTGGGAGGTGTTGAAGGCAATGGCGAGCTGTAGGGCCATGCATAGGCGGTTCCTTTGCTTGTGGCGGAGTACTACGTCCAGACCTTGGATAACAGGCAGTTGGTCCTCAAAGGTCCAGGAGACTGGAAGTCTACCAGATGTCTTACGTGCATCCGTCCAGCAGTTCCAGAGGGCATTGGTGGAGTACTGGTAATCGCCATCTTGCTTTGCACTCAGGAATTCGGCTATGTTGGATAGATCAACTTCCCACTGCAGGCAGGTGGCTACCGTGGTGTTGACTAAACTTTGGATAGTCATTGGATGCTTCTTGCTGGTGGTTAGGAGTCTTCTTTATTTTGGGGCGCAGGACCGCATCCACTCTCTTCTACTCGCCCTTTGAAAAGAATCCCATTCGTAGGGAGAACTGGGCAGAGGGCATGAAGAAAGTTCATAGTTCGTCCAGATGCTACCAGGGAGCTAGTTTAAATGTCAATATTTTATGTCCTGTGTTTATGATGGTATGGAGGGAATTCCAGTTGGAAACAACCTGGAATCCGACTGGTTTCCCCAGAAACTGCGTCGCTTCACCGTCTGCCAGACTAGTCATCGGGTTGTCGCCGATGGTGAATGTGGTGGGCTGGCACCCGACTGGGGTCTTTCCAGATAAGTGAAGGGAGAAGCATCTTCCTGGGTTGAACGTTAGGCTAAGTTTACTGCTCTCGTCGACAAGATTGGTGATGTGTGCCTGTAGAGATTTGGGGTCTGGACTGGTAAGGCACAGGTCATCAGCATATGCCAGAACCTGGTGGTCAGGGGCGTCTTTCTGGATCCCTCTAATGAGCGGGTCGATTGTTAGGTTAAATAAGAGCCAACTGAATGGGCACCCCTGCCTTACCCCTGCAAGAATGGGAACAGGGCTGGAGAGTTCTTCCATAGTTCGGACAAAGGAGGTGGCATCTGTATACAAACTGGTGATGAACTCGATAAAGGGGGCTCCAGCACCAGTTGCATTTAGGGCGGTTGAGATGGCAGGATGGGGGATGCTACCAAAGGCATTGGATAGATCCAGCCAAGCAATGCATACGTCTCTATGAGATTTACGGGCTGCCTCAATCCGGGACTGCAGTATAAAGTTGTGTTGGTGCACACCGTCATAAGGGAGAAATCCCTTCTGACAGTGTGTCAGAACTGTGTGTTGGCTGCACCATGCAGCAAGTCTGGTGGTTAGGATGCCCGTGAACAGTTTAAACACTGTTCGCAGGAGAGAAATGGGCCCCAGTTGTTAGGGTCAAGGTGGTCTCATTTTTTGGAGAGGAGGATTGTGGTTGATTGTTGCCAGGCCTTTTGTATGCAGCGGTATTTTAAGCATATGTTAAATAATGTGGTGAGGACTGCCGCAGTGGGATCGACAGAACGCCAGTGTTGCTAGGTGATCCTATCCGAGCCTGGTGCGAACAAAAATTGGAGAATGGAGCAGATGAAAAAAGTCATCAGGTTTGATGAATCCAGGTTTACCCTATCCTACATACAAGGGTTGGTCGAAAAGCTGTAACACTTCTTTAGCCTGGCCTGTACTTCCATCATCGAGAATGGGGACATGTTTACAGGTTCTGGGGCCTGGGTGGTACCGTTGTAGATGGTTTCATCATAGTTAGAGGGACTCCAAGTTCGGGTAAAGTAACTTTCCAGCTCCTGGGTTGGTATGGGGCAGCTGGGTGAGGGCGTCTCCAGTACTGTATGCACGGCTCTGTGGCGGTTGCGTCGGTAGAGTGCCTCGATAGCTTGTGGGTCGTGAGGTGGTCTGTGGCCAATGTATTGCCCGGGGGTCGGGGGTACTTTGACCAGCTCAGCCACTTTCTGAGTGAGACAGTCTAACTGCATTTCGAAAGTCCCCCAATTGTCGTCGGTGGCGGGGGCAGCCACAAGGTTCATGAATATGGGTATGAAGGCTTGTAGTGGGGGGTATCATCGTTTGAGTTCTCATAGTGGGTTGCAGGGATGGTCTCATCCGGGAGGGTGTCGAGTGGGTCATCCTCAGATGACGGGTTGTCGATAGGATGAGTATTGGGCTCCGACTTGTTGACGGAGGAGTCGGTTGGTGAACTAGGAGTTTCGTGAGTTGGGGTTGGAGAGCTGGTGGTATTAGGGGCCTGAGGGGTAGGCTGTGGCGGACTGGATTGGTTGATTAGCAGTTGGGGTATGATGGCTGGGTACTGAGAACATGCGGTTGAGGTGGATGTTGAAGTGGTTGCGGCCATGGATGGAGGTGGTTCGGACCTGTGGGTTGGGGATGGGAGCTGGCGAGTTGGCTGGCTCCTTGCGGTAGATGTATTTCTGTGCTGCCTGGTGTCCTGTGTGGGTAGGGCAGCACTGTGAGCCCGGTCCCTAATTACTGCTTGTTTGTGGTTGTAGAGATGGTTGTTGAGGACTCTTTTGGATGGGAATGACTCTGGCCATATGTTGCATTGAAACGGGTGTTGCGTGGGTAGAAAGCCTGCAGTGGAGGGTATGGGGCAGTCACATGTGTGGCCGCTGGGGCGACTGCCAATGTTCTTGAGGCAACCAACGCATCGGTTTGTTGAGGATGCAATAACTATTGCATGGTCAGTGAAAAGTTGTTGCTCCAGCGATCTGCGCATGGAGGACCATGAATTGCATTTAAATTTGGATGGGCATCCGTTCTCTAAGGAGAAGGTTGCACGAGTAGGAAATTCACTTGCTGGACAAATGAGGGGCTTAGTGCTGTCACTTGCTTTTCCTCAGTCATGGTTAATGTTGGGCTCTGCATCATTGCAGGGACTTCATGTGAAGAAGAGTTGGGCATCTGCTCGAAGGCAGGAATTTCAACAAGCGCACTGTCAGGGTGGCATTCGGCCTGAGAGGCTTGATCACTGGTAGTTGTAGCGTGGTCCATGGTGGGTATGTTGGAGTGGGTGAGTTGTTAGTTGGGAGGGGGAGTGTCACCTGCAGTCACCGGCAGCGGCCACTCTGAGGAATCAGGGTGTCACTCCAGGCTACCTGCAAGGGGACAGGTAAGGAGTAGAGGAGGGGGGAAGGCCAAAGGGTGACCATGGGGATATCACCCGCAGCAGTTTTCGAATGACACGCTGTGTTTCAAGCGTGCCCCTAACCACTGCACCAGGGAAAGGATGGCTAAAGGGTGACCATAGGGATATCACGTGCAGCGGCTTTCGAATGACATGCTGAGTTTCAAGCGTGCCCGTCCAGCCACAGCACCAAGGATTGAGGGGTGAGGGAAGGAGACCATTTACAGAGGGAGTGCTTCAGAGAAGCGACCTACTTTGGAAATGGAGCCCGCAGAAGACTGCGAGGGAATAGGTATGGGAGGGGGGAGGGCTAAATTATTCAACGACAATACTCACCTGGACCAGCATCCGAAGAACAGATTATTTTGTTAAATGTTTATCTACTTTATTTTAAGATGTATTTTAGTAGATTTTAGGAACATGGTTAAAATTTAGCGCATTTTGCTAAGTTGTTTTTATATTATAACCATGTTATAACTTGTTCTTACTTTTGCCTCTTATTAATATTAAGGAAAAAAGTTAAAATCTGTTGTATAAATGGATGTTAAAAAGAATATAATTATCTGTTGTGTAAATATATGGTTAAAAAAAAAACATGTGAACTCTGTTAAAAATGTGAAGGTGATGGAAAAAACTCTAAATATGAAAACAATGGTAGATGAGGCACTTCTCCTCACTGCCTTTGTCCCGTTACGTGCTCAACGTAAATATCGCGTGAGTGCTTGTTGGTGTCACTCATGCAAAGTTTTTTGAATAGAGCAAGATATCTACGTGAGCACATTTTCTTAAGGAATTTATTATTGGCCGTATGCCAGGAACCTAAGGATCCAATAGCCACAATGGTAATTTTCGTGAACCTTCATGCCAAAGAATCTTTAGCAGCTTGGAAGGCAATGCTCCGGTTATCAAACGGAATAGTTACGTCCACCACGACTGCTTCCCCATTCCTGGCCAAACATCAGGTCAGGTCTGAGGGCAGAGTCATCCAATGTTTGATTTTCCGAAATGGTGTATTTCAATGTGGCAGCTGCCTTAATGCGATCCACAATGACGTTGTGGCGACGACATATAAGGCGAAATACCGCATACAGTGGTTGACATCGTGGGGGAGTGTCTCTGTTTGATACCCACAAAGACGACAAGCAGTGTTCTGCTGACTATGCCTCACCCCATTAAAAAGACCAGGTTCAGACGGGCACGATGGACAAAACGCTAGCCTGCAAGCCTGGTAAATGCACCATATCTTATGAAGTGCGAGCTGGCATAGTCAGCAGAAACACACTCCATAACCTTACCCTGGCCATGGAGTCGCTCGTCTCGTTGGATTTTAAAGATCGTCCGGAGCTTATGCATAGCAAAAGGTCAGTGTTCAGACGGGATAATAGTGGCCCCACGTTTTAATATGGGTTTGGAATCGTGGAAATTCCACTCCACCTCGCATCGCACCGACGCCTTCCTTGCACAGGTCTACAAATTGGATATCTTGTTGGATCGGTCGCAGAACTCTCCTTCATTGTGGCCACATCAGCGTACTCGCGACCTGCGCGCCTCTCTACCATCCGACGTAACTCTTGACGCGCCAACACGACAATAATGTCATCGTTGGAGGACAACAGCTTGAAGGCGTTGTCACTATCATTACGGCCATCGGAATCCCACAAGAACCCTTGCGGAAAAACCGTCGATGTATTCATTGGCTGCCTCCTGTGGCACATATAAGGTCTTTTTAATTTCGGCACTCATAATCTGATCAATGCACACCCATTCTCATTGGGAAGTTTAAAGTTGGATAGAAGAACATCTTCAGGGCGTCTGGCCGCTGCCATGGCGCTAATCCAGAGGTCATAATTTTCTTGCTCACGTCTATGAGTTGGGCAAGTTCGCTTTGCTCCGATACCACATTAAAACTAACCAACTTCCCCAACAACGTCCCGGATTCACCTTACTCCAGTGACCTTAAAGATTCATTTTGATATCGAATGCGGTATCCCGCATTACCACTGGAGTATGACCAGAAAGATGAAAGCAAAGGTCTTGTTGGCATTAATAGATATGTTTATTGAATTAGCCAGCAAGACCAACTGGTCAAGGTTAGCCTGAAGACGTTCAGGAGTATGGGACAATAAGACAAGGTAATCCGCATAGGTGAGGATTTGGTTTGTAATTTCCTGGCCTTGAATTTTCTTAATAATTGGGTCGATGGCAATATCAAACAGGAGGCCACTCAATGGGCACCCCTGTCGAATTCCACGACCCACTTGCAGAGCCTGCATCTTATGTCCTGTCAATATACGGGAAGTTGAGTTGGTACAACCCCCTGACAAAAGTATTTAGACCACTACAATAATATTAATAGAGGGTTCGGAAGAAAACATTTTATTTGCACAGCGCATCGGAAATGGAAAATAAAATAAAAATATTACAAGAATGTATATTTGTACTAGTACATAAACTGCAACTTGCAGCTTACAAAACAAATATGAATCTGTATGATAAATTGATAAAAAACAACACTCATGGATAAAATTATTAAACCACCTCATTTTGAAGACAAAACTATTAGACCATACTCACAATTTAGAATTATTTCCCGTCTTATAATGAGTCAGACCCCATATGTCAATCAGATTGTACTGATATGTAAAGTAGCTTTATTTTTTTCTAAGATTATTTGTAATAATTTTCTCACGAAACATGGGTCGTAGCAAAGAACTGTCGAAGAACATAAAAAAAATTGTTGAACTGGGAAAGGAAAACTATTCACAGAGACACATTGCAGGCCTTCTGGTGTCAGTAGAACTGCTGTACTGTACACTTTGAATAAGTATTAAGCAACAGGGGATATTAAAAACATCAAACGTTCTGGACGTCCACGTGCAACCACCGTGGATAGAAAACCGAGAAATATCTGCAAAAAAGTGCTTCTTCATCAGCGATTACAAATGAATGCCAAACCTATGGAGTGCACGTTTCAAGCAAAACAACAATCCGCCGTCTAAATGAGATGGGATACGTATCGCGGAAAGCCAAGACCAAACCTCTCATCACATCACGGCAAGCCAATATTAGACTTCATTGGGCTAACCAACATCAAACTTGGACTGTTCAGGACTGGGAATCAGTGATTTTTTCGGATGAAAGTAGATGTTGTATTGGCTATGGTGACAATATTGGTGATAAAGTTTGGAGACTACCTAATGAAAAGTTTCTCCCAGATTACCTCAAGAGAAGTGTTAGGTTTCCAGCTGGAATCATGATCTGAGGATGTATGACAGCAAGTGGCCAAGGAAATATGTGCGTGGTGAAAGGAACTGTTAATGCAAAAGCTTACCAAGAAATTTTGGAATATCATTTGCGTGATAATGCATGCATATTTCAGGATGACAACGCTTCTTGTCACTGGTCCATGTCAGTGTAAGCTTGGAAATTAAAGAATAGCATTACAAGCTTGGACTGGCCTCCTAAAAGTCCGGATCTCAATCATATTGAGAATCTGTGGGATTTACTTAAGAAAAATGTTGCAAATGAACGAGCGACCAGAATTGAACAGTTGAAGTGTGCAATTAGGAAAAGCTGGAAAGAAATTCCTGCAGAAATGTGCTCAAAAGTAGTACATCAAATGCCTAATAGAATAAAAGCAGTAATTAAAGCAAAAGGTGGTCCTACCAAGTATTAAAGTGTTTGTTTTTTCACCTGGTCTAATAGTTTTGTCCTCAAAATGAGGTCGTTTAATACTTTTGTCCATAAGTGTTGTTTTTCATTAATATATTATACAGATTCATATTTGTTTTGTAAGCTGCAAGTTGCAGTACATGTACTAGAGCAGGGGTGACCAACCTTTTTTTGTCTTGGGCCAAAATAAATTTCTGAAGGTTTTCAGGGGGCCAACAATTTGTAATTCAAATCACATTCAAATATTTTATGAAACATTAACCACGTACAATCTTACTTGTTAATAAATTTTACAGTAAATAGTTCATTTCGCGGGCCGCATAAATTCTTTTGGTGGGCCGCATTTGGCCCGCGGGCCGCAGGTTGGTCACCCCTGTACTAGAGCAAATGTATATTCTCTTAATATTTTTGTTTTATTTTCCATTTCCAATGCGTTGTGCAAATAAAAGGTTTTCTTCCGAATCCTCCATTAATATTTGTAAAGGTCTAATACTTTTGTCAGGGGGTTGTATATAGATCTTGTACGAGGCTTACAAACTTCTCACCAGCTCCACAAAATGTTAAGGAAGCTGTGAGAGCCTCGTGTGGCATGGAACCAATTGCGTTAGTGAGGTCAAGAAAGGCCGCACATAAATCACCTTTCTCCCGGCGAGCAATATTCATCAGCTGCTGGAGGGCAAAATTATGCTCGAACACTCCATCGAAAGGAAGAAATCCTTTCTGTGATGGATAAATGACGGAGTGCTCGACCAACCAGTTAGTCAGATGCTTCGCAAGGCAGCCCGTGAATATTTTATATATCATCCGCGTCAATGCGATCAGACGACAGTTGCCTACATCATTCCGTTCATTATTAATATATATGAGTAGAGTTATCAAATTCTTCCAGGTGTTCGAAATGCTACCATATATTAAACATATGTTTGGAATTTTAGTTATAATGTAGCATCCCTGATCCACCTGTTTTTAGTGTTTGTACACGAGCCTGTCCTCACTGGTGGATGTGTTTTCACATTTGTGAAGACGCCTACTGACCTCCTCCACGCTAAACAGATGTCAGTCCACCAGGGGGGTGGCCCTCCACTGTGGTGTCATATAGGGTTAGGTCACACGGTTGTACGACCATGTAGACCTAAAATATTCCTCCACAACATCTACACCCAGGTCACATTGAGGTGATTGCCCATGGATGATACACCGGATGGCCTTTCGGCGATTCATCCGGTATAAACGCTGAATGGATTTCGCGTCCATGGGGTCAACCGGCCTGGGTGTCCTTTCTTGATTTTGGTCACTCTGTTGTGGAGGAATCCCTATACTGGTGGTGATATATACAGAGATCTCTTCTAACAGCGCCTGGAACTTGCACCACAAATCTACGGAGCAAACAGAAGAGAAAATTTCGTCTAGTCCAGGTGCAAATTGATCGAGGGAGGACCTGTCATCAGGTGTTAACAGGACAGGATCCTCCACCAAAGAGACCTCGACGCCAACCAATGTTGTCATTATCCAGAGCGGGTTCCTCACTATTAATTATTTCATCTTCACTAATTGAAGAATGAGATATTGATGTCGACAGTAGAGATTCTAAATTTATATCAATATTAGGAGAGTCCACTATCATGGGAGGAACATTTTGTTCCTCAACCTGCCTTTCCTCATCATTTATATTAATACCTTGAGAGGAGCTAGTAGAAGGTCTTAATTGCTCCTCTCGTGCCTTATTATTCCTTGTATCAGGAATAGGCAAGGACACACTTGCTGCAGCTTTCCTGTCACGCATATCGCGAGCAACTTTATGATTGTATAGTGCCTTTTTTCTGGCAAAACGTTGTGAACATCGGTCACACGCAAATGGCAACTGCACTGGTGGAGGTGTTAAAGAAGTCCTCGGGGCGTCACACTGATGTTGCGTTGGACGCAACCCGAAGTCCTTTCAGCATCTTGAGCAGAAACTACGAGTGCCCTTTATGCGGAGATTATGAACAGTCTCGAAATGTCGTTCGAGAGATCTCCGCATAGAAGTCCACGGTGTTGCTGTGAACATAGCAGGACACTCGTCTTCAGTGCAGTGAATCGTGGAACGCACCGGAAAAAAGACAAAAAGTTGCTCACCTTCTCTCTTAATCTTGTGTACTGGGACAGGTTCTTCTCTTGGAAAAGCAGCAGCCGCCATGGAAAAAGCAGGAATGTCCTGGGATACTAAAATTAGTGTGGTTTGCAATACCCTGTACAGTCAGCAAAACCGCTGAACTGTACAGAGAGGAGCAGGAAAAAGAAGAATGGGAGGGAAATAACCAAAAAGGGGTAAGGGAAATGGAAAAAGGTAATGGAATATTATGGCTAAAGGGTGGCCATAGGAATACCACCAGAGGAGGATTTCAAATGATGTGCTACATTTAAAGCACACCATTCCATCCTCCTCACCAGAAGTAAAAGAAGAAAGCCCTGCTCAAAAATGAAGGAAAGCAAGGCAGAAAAAAAAACAAAAACAAAATAAATATGAAAAGAGAAGATAATACTTTATCTCTGGCAAAAAATTGCCAGAGAACAAGAAAAACCTTAAAGCAAACCACATTTACCACGGTTGGAAGCAGTGCTATTCAAAAGCGACCATTGAAGGAAGTGGAGCGAACTGTCGCTGATGATGATGAAAGATGGTACCTGCATATCTAGCCCCCAATAGGAGGACTAGACAATAGGTCAGATGCAGCAGCTTACTATACTTTGATCTTAGCCAAAAGGCCAAATAGGTATGGGAGGGGGGGAGGGGTAAATTAGTCAACAACAATACTAACCTGGACTAATTTATTTTAGCAGTATTTGAATAAATTTTATAAACATGGTTAAAATTTAGCAAATTTGGCGATTTTTTTTTAAACCATGTTATTAATCTGCTCTTAATTTAGCCTCATTAAATTTAAGATATAGGGTTAAAAATTTTGGTACAAATGTAAATTTAAAAATAAAATTATTGTAAATACATGTTAAAAAAGGTATGTGAATATTAGTTAAAAACAATGAAGGGTGAGAAAATTCCAAATATGGAGTAGATGATAATGATCTAAAGTGATGATGAAGCACTTCACCTCACTGCCTCTGTCCTGTAATGTGCTCAACGTAGATATCGCGTGAGTGCTTGATTGTATCACTCAAGCAAAGTTTTTTAAATAGAGCAAGATATCTACGTGAGCACATTGTCTTTAAAAATTTGTCATTAGCCATATCCCAGGAGCCTAATGATCCAACGATGATGGCCTCGACGGTAACTTTCGTGAACCTTCGTGCCAAAGAGTCTATGAGAGGAGAACATTTTGCTCTCTTCTCCATGGCAGCTTGGAAGGCCGTGCTCCAGTTATCAAACGGAATAGTGACATCCACCACGACTGCTTCCCCATTCCTGGCCAAACCAGGTCAAGTCTGAAGGCAGAGTCATTAACTGTTTGATTTTCTGAAATGATGGTATATTTCGATGCGGCAGCCACCTTAATGTGGTCCACAATGGCGTTGTCGCGACGCATATACAAGGCGAAATATCGCATACAGTGGTTGACGACGGCAAGCAGTGTTCTGCTGACCATGCCTCACCCCATTAAGGTTTCAAACGGGCACGATGGAAAAAACGCCAGTCTGCAAACTTGTTAAATGCACCAGATCTTAAAAAGTGCGAACTGGCAGAGTCAGCAGATACACACTCCATAACCTTAGCCTTGTTTGGGAGGCCATAGAGTTGCTCGTCCCGTTGGGTGTTGAAGATAGTCCGGAGCTTATGCATAACAAACTGTCGGTGTTCAGACGGAATGGTAGGGGTCCCACGTTTTAATATAGGCTTTTACTCGTGGAAATTCCACTCCACCTCGCATCGCACCGACGCCTTCCTTGCATAGAAGCTGGAAATCTACCTATTTGGGTCATTTTCTGTGGTAAACTGAAAAAGTTGGCTTAATATTTGCATGAAATCAGAAATCCACACATTTGGCCAAATATTCCTTTTTTCCACAGAAGGATGATCCATTTTTGTGCATACATTCCATGAGTTAGACAACTCGTTGGATCGGGCGCGGAACTCTACTTCATTGTGGCCACTTATGTAAGCGGCCAAATCAGCGTAGTCGCATAAGCGATCTATGCGCCTCCCTACCGTCCGACGTAGCTCTCGACGCGCTAATTCAACAATAATGTCATCGTTGGAGGACAACAGCTTGAAGGCGTTGTGAATGAGGGCAATATCACTATCCTTGGCGGCCAGTGAAATAACATAAGAACCTTCTGGGAAGAACCATAGATATATTCATTAGCTGCCTCCTGAGGCACATATAGAGTCTTTTTTATTACAGCCCTCATGATCTGATCAACACAACCCCATTCTCATTGGGAAGTTCAAAGATGGATAAAAGAACGTTTTGAGGGCGTCAAGTCGTTGCCATGGCGCTAGTCGAGAGCTCCTTATTTTCTTGCCCACTTCTGTAAGTTGGGCAAGTTCGCTTTCGTCCGAAACAACATTAAATCCAACTCTTTTCCCCAACAACGTCCTGGCTTCACCTTGCTCGAGTGACCTTAAAGTTTCATTGTTTATAGGGAATGCAGTATTCCGCATTCCCGCTGCAGTATGACCAGACAGATGGAAAAGAAAGGTTTTGCCCGCATTAATAGATATGTTTATTGAATTAGCCAACAAGACCAACTGGCCAAGGTCGGTCTGAAGACATTCAGTTGTAGGGGAAAACAAGACGAGGTCATTCGCAAAGGCGAGGGTTTGATGTGTTATTTCCTCGTCTCGAATTTTCTTAATAACTGGGTCAATGGCAATATTGAAAACCATTCAATGGACACCGCTGTGGAATACCACGACCCACTTGCAGATCCTTGTGGCCACCCGTCAATATGCAGAAAGTAGAGTTGGTATAGAGATCTTGTACGAGGCTGACAAACTTCTCACCAGCTCCACAAGATGTTAAGGGAGCTGTGAGAGCCTCATGTGGCATGGAACCAAATGCGTTTCTGAGATCAAGAAAAGCAGCACATAATTCACCTTTTTCCAAACGAGCAATATTCATCTGCTGCTGGAGGGCAAAATTATGCTCGAACACTCCATCGAAAGGAAGAAATCCTTTCTGTGATGGACAAATGACGGAGTGCTCGACCAACCAGTTAGTTAGATGCTTCGCAAGGCAGCCCGTGAATATTTTATATATCATCCGCGTCAATGCGATCAGACGACAGTTGCCTACATCATTCCGTTCATTATTAATATATATGAGTAGAGTTATCAAATTCTTCCAGGTGTTCGAAATGCTACCATATATTAAACATATGTTTGGAATTTTAGTTATAATGTAGCATCCCTCATCCACCTGTTTTTAGTGTTTGTACATGGGCCTGTCCTCACTGGTGGATGTGTTTTCACATTTGTGAAGACACCTACTGACCTCCTCCACGCTAAACAGATGTCAGTCCACTAGGGGGGCTGGCCTCCACTGTGGTATCATATAGGGTTAGGTCACATGCTTGTGACCAGCATGTAGAACTAAGATATCCCTCCACAATTACACCCAGGTCATATTGAGGTGATGGCCCATGGACGATACATCGAATGGCCTTATGGCGGCGATTCACCCAGAATAAACGCTGAATGGATTTCGCGTTCATGGGATCAGGAGGCCTGGGTTTTCATTCTTGATTTTGGTCACCCTGTTGTGGAGGAATCCCTATACTGGTGGTGATGTAAACAGAGATCTCTTCCAACAGCGCCTGGAACTTGCCCCACAAATCCGGCGGAGCAACCAGCAGACAAGATTTTATCTAGTTCAGGCGCAAATTGTTCAATGGTGGACCTGTCATTAGGTGTTAACAAAACAGGATCCTTTACCAAAGAGACCTCCTCGCGAACCAATGTTGTATCATTATCCACAGTGGGTTCCTCACTATTAATTATCTCATTCTCACTAACAGATGATTGAGAAAGTGAAGAATGAGATACTGATAACGACAGTAGAGATTGTGAATTAATTGTGTCAATATTAGAGTCCACTATCATGGGAGGAACACTTTGTTCCTCAACCTGCCTTTCCTCATCTATATTATTTTCTTGAGAGCAGCTAGAAGGTCTTAACGGCTCCCCTCTTGCCATACTATTCCTAGTATCAGGAACAGGCAAGGGCACTAGTCTGAAAGCTTTTTGAATCCAGTGAACCCGGGGAGGGAAAGAAGACGACACAAAGAGATGATGGGGAAGGACAGTCAGAGAAAAAATAACAAAAGCAGAGTGAAACCTAGAAAGGAAAAGACTAAAAAGATGGATTATTAGGTAAATCAAGAAATTGGGTATAGTATATACTTCAAATTCATACAAATCTGAATATGAAAAAAAATAAGTTAAAGAAAGGGGATGCGGATGGAGGTACATACAATGGTAGGAGGGGGGTGTCAGGTAAGGGCCAAGGAGTACAAGTAGAGGACGGGAAGTTGGTGCAGTTAGGAGAAGGGGGGGGGGGGTAAGAGGTGACCCAAAAGGAAGGAGGAAAAAAGAAGGGTGGTTTAGGTATCATATGCGGACGGGAAAGTGAACACAAACCTTTGTCAGAGGCAAGACAGAGTTTGTCGCAAGTGCCATACACCTTTTTAAAGGTAGCAGGGCCAAGTCGCTGGCGCAGAGATTGGTGAGTTTTCTCCCAGATTAACTGGGGAGAGGAAGAAATTCCATTAACCCTCCAGTACTAACATGAATTTTACAAACAACATTACCAACATCGGTCTCTCAGACCGATATATTTACATAATATTTATTGTTACATTTACTTATATTTTTGCACATATTAATATCAATCGAAAGGTGATATATGTTGATTTGCACAACTGGCTGTGAAACATTTAAAAAATGAATCAAAATCGAGGAATATCTAGAAATTCTAAATTATATACAAATATTGAAACTATATTACAAATTTGTTAGATATAAGTAGTTAGGTAATGAAATAAAACAAGAAACGAGTTATTTCAGTCTATAAGCGTAATTTGTAGTAACCTAGCAAATAAAATCACTTTGTTTTAAAAGTCACATTGTATGTAAATAACTATAGCATTTAATAATAAAACAAATTAAAAATAACCAAAAAAAATATAAATAATTATAAAAATTTTCAAGACTATAAATATCAAGAAACTATCTTCCACAAAAATTTAAAAAACTACAACACATTTATTTATTGCGACAGAATTTCTTCATGAAAATAATGAAAGGCACAATATTAGAATTTCTTATATTCATTAGAAGAACTTCACCTATTGAATTTATATTTTCTAAGAAAATAAATTTTCTGTATCTTTTCTATGTGTATTCAGTTTTTTGAATTATTTTTTAATCACAATTAAAAAAATAAATATATAAAAAATCCTGATTTGCCCCGGCGATCCCAGGGATTGCCCCTAATAATTTGGTCAGCAACTGTGCGTAGTTTCATCTCCAAGATAACCGTTAGGATCTTGTAGTCGCAGTTAAGAAGTGTGATGGGGCGCCAATCATCAGGAGTCTGAGGGGGGTTGGATTTGGGGATCAGTATATTACCATTAGTGAAAGGAACGGGAAAGGTATCAGAGCAATCGGCTGCATTTAGGGCATTTAGGAAGTAATGTCCGATGGTAGGCCAGGCTAATTTGTAGAAGGCATAGGTGAGGCCATCAGGCCCAGGGCTCGAATTATTGTTACAATGTTTGAGGAAGGCAAGATCTTCCGCTTCTGTAATGTTATGCATGAGGAAAGAGTCATCATCTTTAGTTAAGGTATTCAGAGTTTCGGTCCAGTTATAGTCCTCATTAGACGCAGGCTGGAATTCTGAGAATTTTTGACAAAAGTATGCGTGCAAAACTCGCATGATTTGGTCGGGTTAATCAGTAATCTTGTTTTCGAAGTTCGAAGACAGGAATCTGTTTTTTTCGGGCTCTGTTTTTCTCTCTCATGAAAATAGCACATGAGAGTAAAGTAGTGCCTTTTAAGAAGTTAGCTTTGCTTCTAATTGAAGCGCCAGTCGACGTTTTGGTGCAAATAGCCTTGATTTCGCTATTGACTTGTCTAATTTCTGTTTTGAAGTCCTCAGGAGGGCAGGAATTGGTTAGGGTTGCAAGGATGGAGTATAGGATGCGAAGGCGGGTAGCTTCGCGTTTGGCATATGCCCAGCCGTCTGAATAAATTTTTGATTTTGATGGAACACCAATTTTCTAGAACGGCAAAATGATTTGAAGTTAACTGTTTGAAAAAGGTCGCGAATTTTGATTGAGATTTCTCGTCGTTCAGATGGGTAGAGTTAAAGAACCAATGTTTGGTTTTTGGGATATAGTCAGGAACCACACATTGCCAAACAAGGGCATTGTGGTCCGAAAAGGGGCAGGGAACAATCTGTATTGATTTGCTTGAATCAGCGAGGCAGTTATCAGTAAGTATTACATCTAATCTGTTAATATACTAAGGGCGTGAGTATGTATGTCCAGGATTGTCTGGATAGTGTAGTAGCCAGGCATCAATGATATTGTTCTGAGCCATTAAATTGTAAAAAAGTTGAGACCTCTGAGAAAAAATTTTGTTTTTGAGCCCAAAGGTTTGGGCCAAATGCATACATGAGTTGAAAGGAGTTTGGGCGATGGAGATTCCCAAAGAAGTGATTCTACCTTCAGGGTCGAGCCTTGTATTATTGACTTTTATCTGCGGATTGAAAATCGCGATAGCTACTCCTCCGGCTTTGTTCGTATAGCAATTGGTGAACAATCGGACTTTAGGATGTTGGGCCAGCAAGGGTTGTAGTTGGTTTGGCGAGGCAACATGTAGTTCTTGTAAGAATAATATGTCTGGTTTAGAGGAAGATAGGATATTGGATAGGAAGGCTTGGCGAAAAGGGAGTTTACATTTATAGTGATAAATCGGAGCATGGTGAAGCAGACGAGGAGAGAGGGAGGGTGTGGCTACTTCCTTTTGGGTCGGACCTTTTTAGTATTATTAGTTGGGTTTGGGTCTAAGGGAGGGAAGTTGAGACGATGACGCGGAGTTCGCTATTTCTGAGGAGCTGGGTTGGAAGTTAGTCAATTAGTAGGGGAGGGTAGGTTCACGAAGACTTGGGAGAGGGAGGGTGAGGGGGTTGAGGAAAAATTACCTGTTGCCTCACCGATTTCTTCAGTAGAGGCTTTTTCTGCTGAAATCTCAGTGGATGTCGTGTTGTTTTGGGGTTCCTGTTCAGTTTATTTCGTCGGCGAGTCATCTGTCCTTGTCTTCTCTTGGTCATCCTCGATATCACACTTGTGGTTTTCCCCCACCAGCTTATCACAAGGCTTACACCTGGACAAAGCTGGGCACTCTGTAATTAAATGCTGAATAGAATGGCAATAATATGTCTTACTCATACAGGGGTAAGACACGTATACTTTATTTTCAAAGACTTTAATTTTATCAAGGATATCTTCATCCAAAATAATTTTCAAAAAGATATTTCCGTTGTGGGAGCGAGGGAAATCCTTCCCGGCTTACCTCCACAACTCTTCCGTAGCATTGAAAAATCTTCCCAACGTGGCCAAAGGTATAGTAGAATCTATCTCGCGCAAAATGACTGTAGTTTTCCGAGTTTGCATAGGAACAAATTCCAAACTGAAGTTTCCTAACTTCCAAATCCTGGCATTCAGGAATCTATCTGCTAATTCCACTGTCTGGAACAAAATCCGAGAGGATGTCGGTGAGAGTTTCTGTAGGCACGTGATGGCAGCGTTTCCTGAGATAAGAACTTCTAAGAGTCCTCCATCCTTGAGCAGTAATTTCATCAGCTCCACAGCTCCGATAGTCTCGTTGCTGTAGATTAAACACAGGCGCTCTCTCCCAGCCATGGTCTAGCCTGGGGGTTAAAAAAGAGGCGCTGCGTGGACTTAAGGAAGACAAAAAAGGAAAAAAAGGCACCAGAGCACGCGCATCAAATGGTAAAACAAACCAAAAATGCACTCACAGGAGCCATAAAAAAGCATAAAAAAAGAAATGCAATGAGTGTCTTAACCTAATCAATCAAGGAAACGAGAAACGGAAAGGCCTAAAAGGGTATAAGGGTAAGGTTAGGCGGAAAAAGGGGAGGTGTTATGTTTGAAGTTTGACAGGTACAGTTGCTGAGGAGAGTTACAAAGGGGGGAGATGCTGTTCGAAAGGCTTAGTAGAACTTAAATTACATCAGCAGGGGCAGTCAAGAGGCAAGGAGTTAGGAGCAGACAAAAAGGAAAATAGGGTAGATAAGGAGAGGAAAAAAGGAAAAGGAAGAAGGACTACAAGAAGGGTGTGTGCAGGAAGAAGGGGGGAAAGACTAGGGACTGTTAGAGGAGTAGGGTAGATGAGCACTTAACAGAGAGTGCTAATTATGGTGAGGGAGGGTATGGGATACAGATAAAGACAGGGAGAGAAAAGGGGTAGGAAGAGGCAAAAGAGAGGAAACAAAGAAGGAAAAAATAAAAGAAGGGAAAAGGGGAAAGCTTACCTGGGGGTACTTATCTGGTCAGGCCCAAATTGGAGGCAGTGCACCAAAAAGGTGACCGGTAGGAGATTGGAGCTACGGTCAGCGTTGCCAGATTTTTAAAGCCCGAAGTACTATTTCTGGCGGCAAAAAAGTACTACTTATTACTAAGTACAGAACGCGAAAGTACTACATTAGAGATGTATAGAAAATTAAGTATAAATATCAGCATAAATATAATAAAACACACGAATTGTCACTCTGACAGTCTGATTAAATGTTTTTAAAAACTGTGGACTTAAACCATTCAAAAATTAATATACGAGAATGGGGATCATGCATAGAATTATTGTTTAAAAAAAAAAGTTGTATTTTATACATTTGGACACGCAGAATATGAAAAACGTGGTCAAAAACTCTAATAACTTTCAAAAATTATTAAATTTGATTTAAAAACGCGTACTATGCCATTGATAACGAACACTATAGAAACAATATAACTTCTGAAATTTTCTTGCATTACATTCCTATCTACAAAATTAAACATCAGCATTTTCATCATTATCAGAATAAAAATTGACATTTGAACTTTTTACGGATTTGTACATAGTTTTATTATGTCTTTGTACTATTTTCCTAGAAGGCACAAATGTCGTGCATTTCCCAGCAAGTCCCTGTTTTGCCCACATAATGCTAGCAACAGATTCAGTGGACAATCTATTTCTTTTTTTTAATTTTACTATATTCACCTGTAAGAATATTCTTTCACAGTCTGCATTTGAAAGCGGCAGTGTTAACAAACCATGAATTATCTTGTTATGTTAGTGTACAAAAGCAGGTATCAGACTAAGCATCTCTTATTTTATGCGACAGTCATGATAGTACTTAATAACAATTGTCAATTGAGTGCATGTGCATATCCGTGGATTCATCAATTATCATCGAAAAATATTGTGATTTTACTTCTGACAGAAACTCTTTCCGAACCCAGGTCCTATAACATTGCACACGAGTGATGTTGCCTTCGTTCTTTTGCAGCTGAACTTTTTTGCTATTGCTGAATCGGTTAATACGTTTTTGATGACTTCTGCAATAGATCAGAATATTAAAATTTGTGATGAAAACCTGATAGGGTAAAATAGTTGTCCGAATCTATAGCTCTACCTAACAGGCTGTCCAAGACATTGAATGAAATGCTGTGTTCTGCCAATACTGCACAAATCTGCAGTTCTGTTACCTTCGTTGCATTATCTACTGGAGTTGTCAGAAACTTGCGCAGATTGTTACTGCCTTTATAGGACTATAAAGCTGTCATATGTTTGTCGGTTTCTCCGTGCCTCTCAATGGTAGCATACCTATTGGATTATATGCAGAAAAATTAATTCAAGTTCAAATATTTTGTTGTTGATTTACTATAATGTGTCTTAATCGAGTAGTGAAATATTTTTTAACTACCTTTAAATTTTAAATACAAAACAGTCCAATTAATATGCGTTTTTCCCTTTGTTCTGTCCTTAAGAAAACTAGTTTTATTTAAATACAGGGTGATTAAGTCAATTTCTGACCATTTCACTCGAATGACGTGCATTAGGGATAAACAACTGAAAGAATATGAGCGCTATATCGAATTTCTAAATAGTTGGAGTTTGTATTGTTGCATCAGCGCTGCATGAAAATCGTATTGTTGAAAAATGGCGCCCGCTTTATCAACAGAGCAGAATGGTATTTCGAGACAAAATCACCTGTAATCGTGCAAAGAAAGTTCCGGAAGGAGTATAAGGATCGAGATGCACCAGGCAGACGAGCAATCATGGATTTTATCAAGCAATTTCGTGCCACTGGATGTGTTAAAGGCAAGAAAAAAGGCGGGAGCGAAGCTCGTGTTCGAACGGCCGAAGCTGTCAAAAACGTTCGCACAAGGTTGGTCGATTCCCCTGCCAAAAAGTCTGCTCGTCGCCTATACATTGAACACGGGCTGTTGTATACCACGTCGTGGCGAATTTTGAGAAAGGATTTACACCTGTTCCCGTAAAAGATCCATGTTTATCAGGAGTAAACAGACACTGGAAGCCAAGTGACAACAATTTGCGATGGAGTTTGGAGCAGAAATGGAAGCCAATCAGGACATTGTGGACAACCTGTGGGTGTCAGATGAGGCCTTCTTCCATCTGTCAGGTGACGTTAATAAACACAACGTTCGTTTTTGGGGTTCTCAGGACCCTTATGAGAACCATAAGTCAGGTATTCATCCTCGAAAGGTTATGGCTTGGTGTGCGATTTCCAAAAGAGGCATCATTGGTCCATTCCTTTTTGAGGGCACCGTAACGTCACAGGCTTACCTTAACATGTTGGAAACCTTCTTCATCCCCGAGCTGCGAAGGAGGCGTATACCGCTTCGACATCATTGGTTTCAACAGGATGGGGCTAGGCCTCACACCACTAATGAAGTGCTAGAGTTTCTCAATCAGAAATTCGGAAATCGTGTCATTTCAAACAGGTTTCCAGATCGATTCGGGGGTGGCTTTCTTTGGCCCCCTACGAGTCCTGACCTACACCCATGTGATTTTTATCTCCGGGGTTTCCTTAAAGACAGTGTGTTCACTACAGCACCAAGGACCCTAGACCAGCTCCGAAAAAGCATCGTCGACTGCTGCACCCTTGTGGATACAGAAATCCTAGATAGAGTTATGAACAACTTCACCATTCAGCTGTATCGTAGGCTTTTTCCAGATCAAAGAACACCCCTACGACATGCTGTATATGTCTCTGTGCGAAATGAATCTCATGCTCCAACCGAAGAAGCTGATCAACAGTTGAGCGAGATTTGCGGAAACCGCACTGATATCTGGACAACAGGTGGTTTTTTTCCAGATACCACATAACTCGGACAGAGACGATCCTTTCCAAGATTTTGCACATGCAGCTAGTTAGTGCTATTGGTCGATTGTTTGAAGGACAAGAATGGTCTTTATTTGGTTTCGGAATAGCAAAAACAATTGCCTCTCTCCATATTGTTGGAATTTTCCTAAAGTCAAGATGTAATTATATAGCGAGAGAAGGTGGCCATAAGCTTCCAGCGTCAGATGTTGCAGGAAAGAGTATAAGATTCCATCTGGACCTGGAGCAGAATCTCTGGAGCAAAGAAGGACATAATGTAGTTCTCGTAAACGGGTGATTATATTTTTCGAGGTTTTGGGATTCAAAATTTATAGCATGCGATTCCTCGAAAAGTTTTCGTCTTTGACTGGAGGCACTGCTATTTTTTATTCGTGAAATCTCAGCATATGTTTTTCCAAGAATATTTGCTATTGGGTACAAACGACCATTTTGAATAAGGGAAAGGAGTTTATCCGGGAGTCTTTTCCTATTTATTTTCCTAATCATTTTCCAGATAGTTAGAAAAGGGGTGTTTCTATTAATGGAGGAAATATCCCTCCAACAGAGTTTCTTATTTGTGGAAATAATTAGTTTACAACTGGCCCTTTTTTGTTTGTAAATCATAAAGTTCTCAAGAGTTGGTTGTGCGGAAAAAATGCGGGAAACTCTCTTACGTTCTCGAACTGCTAGGGCACGTTCTTCATTCCACCATGGCACTGGAATTTTCGTGGAAGAGGATCTACACTTAGGAATGGATTGTTCTGCTATATGGAGGATGCGGGAAGTGAAATCCTCTACAGCCTCATTTACAGATGGAAAGGGTGTTTTATTCTCAAACTGTAGATGGGATTGGAAGACCAGCCAGTCTGCTTTATCCAATTTCCAACGTGGTAGAGGGTCAGAAAAAGTAGAAGAACTCAGGGAAATACTGATCGGGAAATGATCACAACCATGTAAATCTGAGAATATGCTCTAGGCTAAGTTAGATGTGCAAGATGAAGAGGATATAGATAGATCGATACATGCAGAAAGCTGTTGGCTGGGTGGAGGAATGTTGGAGAGCCATCGTTTAATAAATAATTGTTAAAAGCATTTAAAACTTTCTCTATCATATATCCTCTTTCAGAGAGCTTTATAGACCCCCAAATGGGATTATGGGCGTTAAAATCACCCAGAATAAGGAAGTGGCTTGGTAATTCACACAGCAAGGATTATAATGAATTTTCATTCGTATATTGATCCGGAGGTAGATACAGTGAACATACAGTTAGAGATAAGAGATCTTTGAATAAGACTAACTGCTACCGCCTGGACATTAGATGTTAAATTAATGGTAGTAAAAGGCAAAGATCTTTGAACTAAGATGGCAACACCACCACAGGCTTTATTTCCCAAAGTATAATGTTCCTAATTAAATTAAACCCTTTTAGGGTAGGAGACTGAGATGGCAAGAGGACCGTTTCTTGCAAACCCAATAAGGAGAAGAAGAACTTGTTGACTAAGAGCTTGAGTTCTTCTAAGAGAGAAAAGAATCCATTACGGTTCCATTGTAATAGTGCCATGATGAAGGTTTTAAGATGTAGAGTTAAAATCCCGAGATAACTCCATATCCTCAATAGGAGATACCTGTACATTTAAAGGAAAGTCTGGCCCTCCCCCCAGAACTGCAGAATTTGCTACCATACGTTTTTTGGAGGGCTCAGAGGAAGGTGACACCTCTGACGAGCGTTTCTTGCCATCTTCCCTTTCCGAAGTTTTTGGAGGAGTTCCAGGTGGTGTAATTGATTTTGAAGTCCGACTAGTGCTAGCAGATGGTCCTGTGGAAGTTCCACAGGAGAAGTCTGCGATATTAAAATCAGTCATTGTTCTAACTGACTTAATAGAAGGACGACTCTTAACACTGCTGCATAGTTACAGACTTCATTTTGTTCTATCTGCATACGTGCTTCCGGAAAAGACAAACCCCCAAGGACACGAACCTCGTTCATTTTCTTTTCCTTCTGCCAAATAGGACAGTCTCTTGAAAGGGTGAAGGAGCTAACCCTATGGCCGAAGCTCCAAGGAGCGACGTACAGCCGATTGATCTGGACGGGATCATCCAGACCACCCATCCTTGCAAGAAGCAGGGGCCAAAGTGGTGTGTTGTTCCGGAAAGCTTTCCCTCAACCACCAGGATCCCCCTTTCCCCGGAAGTAGGGTCGCTGCGCACGGCAAACACGCAGGTAGATGTACTGGTCGTAATGGAGACCATGTCAAAAACATGCCTCCATTGCGAGCACCGGTCCGTTTGGGAGGGTCCACAAATGACCGGACACTTTTAGTCTGGCCTCTCTGCTAAGGCCCGTCTGTCAAGGGTGACCCAATACAGCATAGGCCTTAGTGTCATTGAGGCACTCAAGCCCCTCCACCACGTCAAGATAGTGCCCACGGAGGGGCAATCCACGATGGCATTGTGGCGTCATTGCATTGCATCGGCGTATCGCATGCAGTGGTTGAGGAGGTGAGGGAGTGTCTCGTTTTGGTATCCGCATCGATAGCAGGACTTGTTGTTGCTGTCTGTCGTGAGGTGCTCCATTCAGGAGAACCAAGTTGAGTTGGGCTCGGTGTATGAAGCGCCAGTCAGCAAACGTGTGTAGAGGCCCGATAGTACGAAATGTGACCTTGCGGGGTCCTCTCCAGCGCATTGCAAGACCTTGCCTTGGTTGGGTATTTGATGTAGTGTCTCTGCACGCCTGTTGGCAATGGCAGGCCATAAGAACATGCAGAACGGTTCCACTGTTTGTGGCGCAGAACCATATCCATTCCTTGGATCACAGGCAGCTCGTCCTCAATGCTCCTCGAAACTGCCAGTCGGCCCTATGCTTTGCGTGCATCCGTCCAGCAATTCCGGAGGGTGTTGGTATTCTCCATCCTGCATGCTGCTCAGAAACTCCGCGATGTCCAGGAAGTCAGCTTCTCGCTGCAGGTGGGAGGCGACCGTGGAGCCGACTGAGCCATGAGCCAGGTCAAGGACGATTGGGTCTGGGGAAGAAGGCAGCTTGAAGGCATTATCTACCTGGAGGATGTCGGTGTCATCTGCCAGGAGTCACAGCCCGCAGCACCGCTTGGATCTGCTGCCGTAAATTTAGTAGTTCGATGCCTCTTGTTGTAAGTTGAGCGTTCTCTTGATTTCGGGGCGTATCTACTTTCTTCCATTCGCCCTTTGAATAGAGGCCCATTCATAGGGCAAACTGGACTGACAGGAGGAAGAATGTCCGTAGGGCGTCCAGGCGTTGCCACGAAGCTAGCTTGGAACGTAGAATGGTGAGGCCGGTGTTGATGATATTGTTCAGTGAGTTCCTGTCAGGTATGACTTGGAATCCCACTGGTTTGCCAAGAAACTTCGTAGAATCACCATCCGTTAGGCAGGTAATTGGATGCCTGTCGATGGTAAATGTTGATGGGTGGAATCCTGCTGGGGTTTTCCCGGACATGTGGAGGGAGAAGCATTTACTTGCATTGAATCTTAGGTTAAGTTTCTTGCATACCTCTACTAGCCAGTCGATGCTGTTCTGTAGGGCATCTGGCTCTGTGCTAAGCTGGCACAGGTCGTCAGCTTATGCCAGAACTTGATGATCTGCTGCCTGTTGTTAAATGCCTCTTATGAGGGGATCAATGGCCAGGTTAAACAATAGGCCACTCAAAGGGCACCCCTGCCTTACTCCTTCCATTAACGGGATAGGGTTTGATAGTCCCCCCCCCCCTCTACGCGAATTGATGACCAGTATATGTTGTAGACCAGTTCTATGAATGCATCGCCAGCTCCGGAGGCCTGCAGGGCAGCAGAGATGGTGGGGTGGGGGAAGCTGCCGAATGCATTGGACAATTCGAGCCATGCTATGCAGACCTCTGAACGAATTTTCCGAACTGATTGCAGTCCAGTTTGGATGATGAAGTTGTGCTCATGCACAGTCATAGGGGAGGAATCCCTTCTGACAGTGCTAGAGCACTGAGTGTCGTTTACACCAATCGGACGTCCTGGCAGTCAAGATCCCTGTGAAAAGTTTGGCTATGGTTCTCAAGAGGCAGATGGGTCGCCAGTTTGTCGGGTCTTTGGGGTCGCCCTTCTTGTGGGTAAGGATGGTGGTGAAGGCAGACATTAAATTTTGCTGTTAGGGTCAGAGCAGAGGGGTCAACGGATTGCCAGTTGGTAAGTTATTCTGTCTGATCCCAAGGCAGAGATCGCATCTCTTTAGCATGGCCTGTACTTCTAATGCTGTGAAGGGCGACACGTTGATGGACACTGGGGCTTTGGCAGAGGTATTGTAGTTTGTCTCGGAGAAATATTTCTCCAAATCGGTTATGGAGCAATTGCGTGATGAGGCTTCTAGTACAGTTCTCACCGCTTTTCAGCGGTTGCAATGGTAGAGAGCTTGGATTGCCTGGGCATCGTCGGCCTGTGTTGGTCTTCCGCCGGTGCGCTGCAACTTTCTGCGTCAGGTGGGCGAGCTTTTGCTCGAATGTGGCCCAATTGATGTCGTTTGTGGGGGCCGCTGCCAGGTCATTGAATATTGTTCTAAACTCCTCTAAAGGAGAGGTCTTGCTGTTGGAGGTCTCGTGATCTGCTAAGGGGTCAGCCCTATCTGGGATGTCATCAATCAGATCATCGTCTGGGGTGGAGGCACTGCTTTGTAGTATATCTGGCTCCAGCTCATCGAGGGAAGAGGACGCCGGTGAGGTGGGGGATGTGAGCAGGAGGGTTGTAATGTTCCTGCTATTGGCCATCGTTGTGGGGGATTGGCTGCGGTTGGTCTCGGGTGATGATTTTGGAGTGGTCCCATGTGTGGCTGGGTTGTCTGATGGTGGGGGGTTAGACACCCTTGCTTCATTAGAACCTATGGGGGGCTGTGCAGGCAGTTGTCTGCTGGCTGTTGTCGTGGGTTGTCTTCTTCTAGTGGTTGGCAGCGGTAGGGCGACGCTATGAGTGCAACCATCGTCGGTGCAAGCAAAAGTTGATCGTGATGCGAAGAAGACAACCAGTAGGTTGTCACGCTTAAGTAGCCGGCTTGGGGGGACCTCGCTAGCCGGAACATATGAGGGGCTTTGCTCCATCGTTCGTACTTCCTCAGGCGTTGATGGGGTGGGGCTCTGCATACCTTCAGGTGATTCATTTGAATCGTGAAAGTCTGTTGTCTGCTCGTGGGCAGGAAAAATATCTGCTGTAACCTCAGGGTGGTACTCGGCCTGGGCGGCTTGGTTATTGCTATTTGCAGCGTGGTCCATGGTGGGTATGTTGGGGCGGAAAAGTTGTTACTTCGAAGGGGGGGTGTCACCTGCAGAGGCTACTCTGAGTAATCAGAGTGTAACTCTAGGCTACCTGCAAGGGGACAGGTAGGGAGAGAAGGGAGGAAGGCTAAAGGGGGGGTGTCGCAGCGGTTTTCGAATGACACGCTGTGTTTCAAGTGGGCCCCTCCAACCACTGCACAAGGGAAGCGATGGCTAAAGGATGACCATATCACCCGCAGCAGTTTTCGAATGACACGCTGTTTCAAGCGTGCCCCTCCAACCACTCCACCAGGGAATGAAATGGGAGAGGGATTGAACTGCACCTGGTCTTTACACAACAAATGCCTCCAAAAGGCAGCCTGCCACGGAAGTGGAGCAGCTCAGGGACTGCGAGGGAATGAGTATGGGAGGCGGGAGAGGTGTGTTAGTATTCAACAATACTTACTAGGACCGGCATCCGAAGAACAGATTTTTTATTGGTCAAAGAAAAATGTTTACAAAAAGAATTGGAATAAAATATATTAACAATATAGTTTACAGTTTAATTTTGTTTTTACAATTATAATGTATAGTTACAATAATAATATTTAATGTATTGTTTAATTTACAGGGTATTGTCGGATGTCCGTCAGATGGTGGATGTAAATGTCTCTTGACCATCTGATGATGTCGGAGATGCACACTTTCTTGAGGAATTTGTCATTTTCTGTGTCCCATGAGCCCAAGGCTCCAACCACAAATGGCACAATTCTTTTATCCGGGTATATCTTTCTCAAGATGTCTGCTAAAAGGGCGTATTTGGTTGTCTTCATCTGCCTTGCTGCCTCTAAAGCCTGTAGCCTATTTTCAAATGGGCAAGCCACATCGATGATGAAACAGTTCTCTCCTTTTGCAGTGACAAGGTCCAGTCTTAGTGTTGTTGAATACTAACACATTAAACTGGACTGGAACCCTGTTGTTGCTGATGATGTCAAACTTTGGACTTGCTGCTTTAACGATCCTCTCAACAATGGTGTTGTCTGCGTTGCATGGCCTCACCATACGTCATGCAGTGGCACACGACGTGGGGTAGTATTTCATTTGCATAACCACATCGTCTGCATGCTCTGCTTTGGCTGCCAACGGCACGCTTTGCTCCCTTGAGAGATACCAGGTCAGCCTGGCTCTATGGATGAACCTCCAGTCAGCGAACCTGGTTGCGAAGCCCGAGAGGAAGTGCGAGCAGGCTGGTGATGTTGCCACACACTCCATGACTTTACCCTGGTTGGGTAATGACGCCACAGCAGAGGCACGATATTTGGCAAGCACGTTTCTTATTGTTCCGCAGAAGAAACGTCTCTGGTCTGGTTTAATGGTGATACCATGCCCGGTTAGAAAGGGCAGGTCCTTGTTGATCGTCCAGCTGATGTTCGGGTTGACGACTTGCGGGCGTCTGTCCAGTGGTTCCTCATGGTGTTGGTGGTGCCTTGAAATTCGTCATCTTGCTTTCCACTTAAGTAGTTTCCAATTTGTTCGGAAGTTGCATCTTGTTGCAGGCGGGTGGATACTGTCTGATATAGCGATTTCTTGGCTAGGTCAGAGAAAATTGGATCTTGGAATATCAGGAGCTTGTAGGCCCCATCGATGTTCCAAATGTCCATGCTCCCTGCATGAGACGGATGCCGCTGCCGCCTGCCATTCTGCTGCCATAGAGGTAGTTGTTGCTGGCTTCTTGTGGAAGGTTTAGGATCTTCTTTAGCTTTGGCCTGAGGGTGTCGTCTATCTTCCTCCACTCCTGTTTGCTGTATATTCGCATCCGTAGTGCTAACTGAACAGAGGGGAAGAAGAATGTTCTTATTGCGTCTAGTCATTGCAATGGCGCTAGTTTTGATGTTAAAAGCCTTAGCCCCGTTTCTATCATGTCTCTGAGGGATTCCCAGCTTAAGAGCACCTGGTAATCTACTGGGCGTCCAAGAAATTGTTCCGTCGGTAAGGGCACTGATGTCTTGGTTGTTTAGCTAGAAGATGGTGGGTCTTGCTCCGACTGGGGTGCCTCCAGAGAGGTGTAGGGTGGAGCATTTTCTGGGGTTGAATCTCAGGTTGATCTTCAACCCCAGTTCACAAATGGCGTGTATGTTGGCCTGTAGGGTTGTGGTGTCTGCTGCTAAGAGGCAGATGTCGTCTGCATATGCTAACAGACGGTGCTCGGTGGAGTCTCCCTGGATGGAGCGGAGTAGGGGGTCGATTGCTATGTTGAAGAGGATGCCACTGAGGGGGCATTTCTGTCTGACTCCAGACATGATTTGGATTGGTGCCGTTGGACCTGCCTCAAGGAGAATGGCAGCGGTTGCCCCAGTATAAAAGGACTGTAGAATTTCGATTAAGTCTTGGCCGGCACCCGTTGCATTGAGTGCTGTTATGGCCTCATGAGGCAGGGATCCAAAGGCGTAAAGGCTGGTTCCCATAGCTCCGACTGGTCGCTACGACTACGACTACGATTGAGAACCCGATTTGATAAGCGTCGACGCGAGTCGTACTCGATTATCGGCAGAGGGTGTTGGTTCCCATAGGCGCGATCTGCAATCATGATTACGGAAAGCGCATGCGCGCGTCGCGGGTCCAGAGCCTCTCCTCGAAACAACATGGCATTCAACAGAGTCACTTCAGGCTTTGTATTTTTGTCTATTTTTAATATATTTTCAAGAAGCAGAATCTATGAATCCACTTCAAGAAGAACAGGAACTAGTAGACATTGCCCTGGCATGTATTATTATGGAAGTGCATTGTGTGTAACGCTTCTGCTGTTCGAAGACGCCGACGACATCGCTTTTGGGTTCGGCCGTATCTTCGTGACCGAGAGCAGAGTGGAGAGCTTGCATATAACGTAAGTTTATACCTACTTAAAACAAGAATTTGTAGTGTAACTGCCGATTAATGTAATGTGTTTATGTAAAATCTATGATTCAAAAATTAATATTTATTTTTCATACATGCATCCTAAATTCCTTTCTCCCATGTTGCGTCTCATTGGCATTGGTTTTGTTGTTGGCGATACTGCTGCAATTACGAATTAAATAACATCAGGCTTCAAATAATATCACTCATCTTGTTTAAATAAAAAAAATTTTTGGTAACGTCAACTTTTCAAGCAATTATTTAATTAAATGTATTAAAAGCAATAACAGTAAGTTAATAAAAATAATTATAAAATATTTCGGACCTTGAGCGATATCTTCTTATTGCATCCTTATGTTACTAAAATTGTTTTTAATCTGAATTAAACTGTCAAATTGTAAATATTGAAGCATTTTCATTTCAATTCTCTAATTATCCATTTTAGTTTCTTTTCATTTACTTTACCGTGTTGGCTTTATATGCAATAGTTGAGTAGCAAATATTATTATTACATGAGTGGGAACACTTCATGAAAAACTCTGCTCAGAAGTAACATGGGAGATAAAATATGAAATGGAATCTTATAGAATTACGTGTTCTTTTTTTAACTTATTGATGTAATTATATATTTTCTATCTATAGATACCAAGAATTCTGAATAGTGATCTCCAAATGTTCAGAGAATCATTTAGAATGGACCAGCAAAGTTTTGAGCACCTGCTGTCACTTGTTGGCAGAAAACTTAGCCGAATCAGTTTGACCCGGGAAGCACTTTCACCAACTTTACGCCTATTGATAACCTTAGAGTGAGTGAATATCTTGTAAGAAAACAACATGATTATAAAAATACATGTAATAACTTACATACTCTTTCCACGCTTTTTAAAATCAGTTATCTTGCATCTGGGACTTCACAGAAACGATTAGCCCGTATATACAAAGTAGGCAGATCAACTATCTGCAATGTAATTAGAGATACTACTCAATTATTATATACAGAATTGCAGCCACTTTTTTTAAGGGTAATATGTTGTTTATTCACTTAAAATATATATAAATTATAATGATTTATTCTGACAGCAATATAGTCTTAATAAAAAAATTAATTTTATATGCAGCGACCAACTCGGGAAATGTGGCACCAAATTTCAGAAGATTTCTTTCAGCTTTGGAATTTCCCAAATTGTGTTGGTGGTTTAGATGGGAAGCACATCGCAATAAAACATCCACCCGATTCAGGAAGCCTGTATTATAATTACAAAAGTACAAAATCAACATCATATGTGCATCACTATAAAATGTTTGATCATAACTCTTATTGTTTTATTTTTTTTTTTTGTTGCAATCTAAATTTTTTTTATAACAGGCTTCTATAGCATTGTTCTACTCGCCACGTGTGATGCTTCGTACAACATCACGACAATTGATATTGGCTCGTACGGATCACAAAGTGATCGTGGTATCTTCAGAAGATCAGAGTTGGGGAAAAAGGTAATTATGATATACTCGCATATCGTAGATGCTTTCTCTCAAAAAATACTTGTTTCAAATGATAAGTCTAATTTATTTTCTTTCAGTTACTGGAAGGACGTTTAGACCTGCCAGAACCAAAAAACATAGCACCTTCAGCAATAGCATTACCGTATGCTTTTGTACGAGACGAGGCGTTTCCACTGCTGCCAAACCTAATGCGGCCGTACCCAGAAGACCAGTTGACAGAGAAGTAGCGCATATTCAATTACAGGTGTGCATAGTAAATGATACCCTTGCATTATATAATTATTCTTACCATTATATAACCTACTGAATTTTCTACCCTAGCCTAAGTAGAAGTAGGCGTATTATCGAGAACCCCTTTGGTATTTTTGTTGCAAGATGGCAGTTGTTTCAGAAAACTACTAATATGGCACCTGCATGTGTGGAAAATGCGGTGAAAGCTGCCTGTGTTGCACAACTGTCTGAGACAGAGAGATTCCGTACTAAACCAAAGGTGCAATTTTAAAAATTACATGCAGGGTCATTAATCTGCTGCATCTATACACAATCTGTATTCTTGCTCTTTATTGTAATCAACTTAGAATTAGCACCTTAATTATACATTTTATTTATTGTTCAAGGAATTACTGCCCTTCTGGGTTTGTGGTTCATGAAGATCGGCATGGCGAGATCCACAGCGGGACATGGAGAAACATGACACCGACTTTACAAAGCGTTGTCCGTCAGGGTTAAAGTAATTACTCCCATGAAGCAGCAACTGTTAGAGATCAGTATGCTGATTACTTTTCAAGTGGAATTGGACAAGTGCGTTGGCAAACAGATTTCATCAGGCAAAATACATAAGGCAAAAATATTTTTAGATACATCCAACAAACTTTTCAATTCCTTAGATTATTTAAAAAATATATTTTAATTAAAGTTCTATTTTCCTTTGCATGGTTTATTGACAGGAGAGGCAGTTGTGTTTATCATGTGTGTTCTCTACAATCAGTCAAACCTCATATACTGAAGGAACAGGAGATACAACAACCACTTGATCACAACTAGTGGACTTTTATCGGCATAGATGTGCATTTCTATCAGAAAGAGATATGGCATGCTTGGATAAACATTATGCTAGAAATGCACATTTAATACCAATAAACTCCACGGGCTGTGGTCAAATGGATCTTGTGTCTCCTGTTTCTTCACACAGTAAGTAACAACAGCCCCAGAGTTACTTATCCTTTTAATTTAGCTATCACAATTTTGTTCCCTAAATTACATATTAATGCTTGAATTCAGTTATTGATATCAGAAATATGTCTCTTTAAAAACTAATATTCTTTTCTATTTCAAGAACCCACAGCAGCAAAAAATATTAAGATTAATATACCTTAATTTAATATTCACTCTTTGGCTTGTTACGAATTATATATTATTAGCGTACCTTATATCATCTGCTACTGTCTCCTGGCCATTATAATGTCAAAATGGTTTCTGAGCTCTCACACCGTCAGAAAAAATTTCCTGCCCTATGGTGGTGCATACGAGCACAACTACATACTTCAACACAGAATAAACCAAGCACGCCTCAGAGCAAGCATATATAAAATGCCTTTGACAGCATACCATATAGAGCAGATCATGCAGCTCTACACAACAATGGTGCCAGAGACCAATCATACATTTGCTCAATGACATACACTAAGTGAGCATATTATTATCACCACCTGACATGTTTATGCAAATGCGCGCACGGACGTCGCCACAATGTTGCCAGCGGGCCGGACAATATACAAGGGTTGATCAAATGAAAAGGAACGAAACGTCGTAACAACAGAATCTTTTCTAAAGTACAGATGGCGCGATGGGAGAACGTAGCGAGACTACATGGCGCGATGGGAGAACCTACATGGGGTGCGAGTGGAGTCGGCCACGCGGACGGGAGCATGCGGGGGAACGCGCATGCGCAGAAGAGAGCACAGGCTCCGATACAGAGCGGCGTCCAAGTGACGCGGCAGTGCGTGTTCGGACAGGATGGCGTTCATATTGCCCAATTCGACTGTTGAGGAGCAGCGAGGCGTCATCCGATTTCTAACAGCGGAAGGTGTTAAACCGGCCCACAAATTCAACGCCGGATGGTGAACGTTTACGGGGAAGACTGTGTGTCTGGCAAATCAGTGAGAAAATGGAGTGCCCGTTTTCGTGCAGGCCGTGAGAGTTTGCTTGATGACCCGCGACCAGGCCAGACTAACACTGTCATCACGGCCGATCTCATCGACAAGGTGGCCGGCCTAGTGAAAACTGATCGACGTGTCACATTGCGAATGTTGGTGGAACAGATGGATGTCAGCTTCGGAACAATGTGGACAATTGTTCACGACCGGTTGCGGTATCGGAAGGTGTGTGCGCAGTGGGTTCCGAAGCATCTCACCGACCAGCAAAAGGAGCTGCGTATGGGGCTAGCCATTCAATATCTGTGCAGTTATCATGAAGATCCCGCTTTCCTGGAGCGGATCGTCACAGGTGATGAGAGCTGGTGCCATCACTGAGCCAGAGACAAAGCGGGACAACATGCAGTGGAAGCATTCATCGTCACCTCCCCCGAAAAAGTTCAAAGCCGTGACGTCAGCAGGCAAGGTGTTGCTTACCGTGTTTTTCGATGTTCAAGGTCCGCTACTTGTGGAATTCCTTGAACACAGAAGAACCGTTATCTCTGAAGTGTACTGTGAGACACTCCGACGCCTACGCAGGTCCATCAAGAACAAACGACCGGGCCTGCTCACGGAGGGTGTGGTTCTGCTCCATGATAACGCTCGTCCACACGTCTCCAGGGTCACACAAGCGAAAATGGCCGCGTTCAAGTGGGAGCAGCTAGACCATCCGCCCTACAGTTCGGACTGCTCCCCTTGTGATTTCCATATGTTTGGTCCACAGAAGAAGCATCTGAAAGGCAAGCTCTTCACCTCGGACGATGAACTCAAAGACTGTGCATGACTGGGTCTCGTCACGGCAAAAGGAATTCTGGGAAAAAGGAATCCTTCGGCTCGTTCATCAATGGGATCGATGTGCTCAGGCCAATGGAGGATACTTTGAATAAAGTATTCATTTACACCGACACCGTCGTTTCGTACCTTTAAATTTGATCAACCCTTGTAAAAAGGGAAGCTGAGTGACATCAACAGTAGACGTGTTTCATTCTTAAACTATGGGTAAACGACGCGATTTAACAGCCTTCGAAAGCGGGATGATTGTCGGTGCTCGGAGCTATGGAGCGAGTATCAGCGAAACAGCAGCATTCGTGGGGTGCTCAAGAGCAGCTGTCGTTGAAGTATTTAAAGACTGGACGGTTAGCCGGAAGATGGGGTCTGAACGTTCGCGTCGTGGCCGCCCGCGGATGGTTGATGATCGTCCAGAACGGAGACTGTCACGACTGGTAAAGAATAACAGAAGGACAACTGTGCATCAAATCACTCCTGCCCTTAATCAGGGTCCTCCAAAACGGTCTCTGGATGCACTGTCCGCCGCATACTGCATCGCATGGGATACGAAAGCCAAGGAAATGTTCGCACACATTTGCTGTCTGCAGCCAACAAGCGGAAACTACTCCAATTCGTTCAGGAGCACAAGGACTGGACTATAGAGCAATGGAAACGAATCATGTGGTCTGACGATTCACGATTCCAGTTACATCATGCAGACGGCCGAGTGAGAATCTGGCTGAAACAGCACGAAAGCATGGACAGCACGAATGCATGAGTACAAACCTTCAGGCCGGTGCGGGCAATGTTATGGTCTGGGAAATGTTTTCCTGGCATGCGTTGGGTCCGTTAATACGTGTTGAACAACGTCTGGGTGGCACAGCATACCTCCGTATCGGCGCCGATCAAGTCCACCCTGTCATGTTGATGGCGTATCCCAATGGAGATAGCTACTTCCAGCAAGACAATGCGGCTAGCCACAGAGCTCGTATTGTGCAGGAGTGGTTCCAGGAACATGAGGGGGGCCTTTTCTACTTCGGTGGCCCCCACAATTCCCAGATCTTACTCCAATTGAGCATTTGTGGGAAGAAGTCGAACGAACCATCAGACGGCTGGATCCACCACCGTCCAATCTAGCAAAACTAGACAGTGCTATCCATCAGACCTGGTTTCAGATTCCTCCCACCACCTACCAACATCTCGTGGAATCAATGCCACGAAGAATCACCACAGTATTAAAGGCAAAAGGTGTCCCAACGAAATACTGACAGGGTGGTCATAATAATATGCTCACTCAGTGTATACTGAAACACAGCTACAAACATCCTGGTCGAGGAGAGAGCCACAAACCCAATCAATTTGTCAGCAGGTTCCAAACAAGGCTACCTATTGAGTGGCCTCCAGTTCAATATAATTATCCTCTTTATCATTCAAACTGTATAGGGTCAGACGTCTCAGCATCGCTTTCTTGCTTACACAGAAGACCTGTGCATACACGATGCAAACTCATCTACCCTCCAACAACTCGACCTCTAATAAGAAGATGCACCAAATTAGCACTGATATTCAATCTAGATAAGTGCCATATCCTCCACGTTAGTGGCAACCAACAATCTTCAACCTCCATAAAAAGCCGAATCCTTGTCTGGACGGCGATGCCACCATCTTTCTAAAAAAGCCAGTTGAATTTAATGGTCTCTCCGACTGGTCATCGCTGAAATCCACTATGAAAATGGAGCTAAAGATCCTGGGGACTAAACAACCTCTATTACAATGACTGGATACACTACAGACATTATACAATTCATCGATGAACTGAGCATAAGCGCATTCAACGGGTCCGAATGGAATAAAATCGACGACATACTGCGAGCTAAAATTAAAAAGTCACCACAAGAGTTCTCAAATAATTTCATGTACGGCAGGTGCGTCCTACCCCTCCTTCCCAACAACAGACTTTGTCACGATAAACAATGTTTAAAAGGTCCTGACATCAAAATATCCCATTGTGATTGAAATCGTCCAAGCAGACCACAACAGGGTCTGGTTACTCTAGGCTGCAACAGGCAGCAGATCACGATTTCCTATCTTCCGAGCAAGATGGCGACTACATCACACAACCAATGCTTTGAGAAACAGCGATGTAGAAAGAGGAAAGGCCTCTGGCTGCCTCAATGCCCAATGATAACTGTAAATCAATCTAGTCGTTCATAGAAACAGCTTTTCCATAGAGCTACACAGCACATACTGCTCTGGTGCTACTTCCGTAAGAATGCACCAAAAAGCGTGCTGTAACAATATTAGCATCACCAAGACAAAAATAAGGCCATGTAATATGTCGCTGAGGCCCCCTTCATGCTACAGGGAATATACACACGCTTTGCGCATAGAGTCCGTCTCGCCTTGTGCCCGTGAATGAGTCCCTGTCTCACGTAATCTATCACTGAATGCGTTATGCCGATGCTTATCAGTGTAGTGGTGGAGCGGAACATAATTTATGCTACGCTTCACAAATATCTCTGGTGGCTGAAAACCAAGTAGCTATTCCAGGATTTGATAATTGTACACAGGGAGAAATGCTATACAGGGTGCTTCAGAAAGGTAGGTCAAGAATGAAATATCATGTACAGTTTGTAGCGGGGAACAATATTTTTCCTATAAACATGGGTCCGGAAATGCATCCTTACAGAGATAATGCAACTTGTACGACGTACGAATGGATGTGCGTTAAGCGGACGGCAATGGTAAGGTTCATGTAAATTAGGATCTAAACATGTAAATTTTTCATGTTCTCTCATTTAAAAGAGGAAACGAAACATGTAACTCCATTATCGCACAATGGATTGCTTGACTAATGCGGTGCTGGCCGACATGCATCTGGCTACGGCGAGGCACAGGGTAATGTTACTGAAGCGGAAAGGATTTACCAACAGCGTTTTTCAGACCGTGATTCTCCAGACATCTTCACCAGAAAGACAAATTGAAAAGGGAAGGAAAAATTCCGCGACTTGGGTTCGACCGTGATTCTCCAGACATTTTGGGATCTTCACCAGAGTTCGCGAGAATCTCGTCCGCAGACTAAACACCTGTATCGAAGCTCAGGGTCGGCATTTTGAACACCTACTGTAATGTCATTCCTGCCTCGTACAAGTTGCATTATCTCTGTAAGGATGAATTTCCGAACACATGTTTTAAGAAAAAGTTTGTTCCCCGCTAGAAACTGTACATGGCATTTCATTGTTGACCTACCATTCTGAATCACCCTGTATAGATAACATAACATGCCTCTTAAAAAACTGTCACCATACATTCCTCGATGCAAGGCAGGCAAACATCGACAAAGACACAAAACTAGCACAGTCCCCGTCATAAGCCTTTCAACTGAACCAATCTTAGTCGGTATGTACAGCCTTAATACCCCAGCAATGATAAATTTCTTTCAAAACTTTGCAGTCACAATTACACAAGAGGTTAACAGTTAACCTTCCATGAGACAGTCCTTCCTCCATATGTCTAACAGCCCAGACATGATCTTCCTTCAACAGCTATACATTGAACTCCCTGCCAGCCTCCAAATGCTCTTTCTCCGTTCCCATCTAGGTATCTTTTGCAATTATCATCATACATAATTATTCACCATTTTTCGCCATACATGATGTCAAAAACACATTCTATCCAGATACGCGAACGCGGTTCAGTTTGTATCTCTAACCAATAAAAGACTATAATGTTTGCAAAGAGACTTCATCAATTACCTCACTACCAGGAAGGAGTCATGTAATAATGAAAAAGTGGAATTCTAACTAACCATCAGTTAAGTACATCCAGTACTTGTTGGAAATTGTTTTTTTGCTTATTTGGTTCAATTCGACAGCTTGGAGGATGCAACGACCAAACAAATCCATGTGTGTAATACAAAGCTTGCACAAAATATAATATACATGAATTACTACTTCATCACTTTGCAATGATGTATCAAGTAGCAAGTGAGGAAAGGTTTGCTATATTGAGATCAAACGAACAATGCAACAAAATTGTATGAAACAAAAAATCGAAAGGCCCTTTCAAATTTTCAACCACAATTAACTAAATTGAAAAGATTGAAAATATCCCGGCATCAACAATCACTGAAAATGCAAAACTTGCATATTGTCATGTAGAGAAGTGATAGAGTGAATTGAAAGAGTTTATAAATAAATGGACAGACGATGGTAGATTAACGGATTTGTAACTGGATTTGTAAATTACAAAATAACTGAATTAAAATGTAATTGAAGTTAATGCAACTGCAAATATTGGAAATAAATTGTGCCAGCGCGAAAGAATTTTTCAGCCCGGCCTGGTAGGAAAAATAAATTTCGAATTAAGAGGAAACCTGACGAAAGGCATTAAAGATAATCAACTAGAAAACAATATGAGAACACAAACTTAGAGGAAGGCATGCGCATGTGGCATAATATCTGATCGCAAGTAGAAAGAAAATGGTACGCCCAGATCCTTAACCGTGAAGGCTGGCAAGCCCCATGGAATAATTTATTTTTATTTATTAATTTATTTATTTATTTAATATGATTAAGTAAGATACAACAACGCCCAACTAGGTCCGTTATGGTCCAGGACCGACGAGTTAGGGCCTAGTGGGCGCCCATAATACAAACAACAATAGTAAATACAATATGTTTAGTTAGTAGAAAACAAAATGTTGAAATATAATGTACTTTTGGGTTAAGCAACAATGGTAATGCATCGCCAAGAGATAGAATTCTTAATTACAGTATATAATTTTTACAATAAACAACAAAGAGACAAAAAGTATAATAGCTTAACATCATAAACCCAAATGATTATATTAAATTAAGTACTTCTTAGACATAGAATAAAAGGCTAAGATCAAAAACCCTCACCGGTGAGAGAATGATGACGTAATTTCTCACTGGGCTAACCGTCTTTTTCTCGGTGAGGAAGGTTAGACTAACCGGTTAGGCATAACAGCGCTAACTGGCGTTTTTGACCGCGTTAAAATGACGTCACAGTTTTCTCACCGGGACTTCTGACCGACCAAGCGCTAACTCTTCTCACCAGTGAGAGTTTTTGACCCTAGCCAACGACATAACATTTTAATTGTTTAAGGAAACCAGTGGTACTAGATATGCAGCGGAGCTTGATAGGGAGACCTGCCCAATATTTAATGCCTATGTAAGATAAACATCTTCTACGGTAGTTGAGCTTGGTTAGCGGAAGCCTTATAGCTCGTGAAGAGGTTGTTGGATAACGATGGCTGTCAGCATTTCTTATTAAAGGAATTGGGTCGAGATCGATAGAACTGCATTGTTAACTTTATACATGAAGACACATATTCGAATGAAATATATCTGATATACTGTAAATATATGAAGTTCCTCAAAGTAAAATGAAACAGATGTACCTTTCGGGAACCTAAGAAGTGTACGAAGGAACCACTGGAATGCAGAAAGAAAATAAAAGATATTCACTATGATGAAAAGACAAAACGGCAGAAAGTCTTAATAAAAACATTGTAAATATAAATATATCCTTATTCTATATAAATAATCAGCCTGCCTCGGCCCACTGCAGGACACAAGCCTCTCCCATCTAGGTGGGGGGGGGGGGGTTGTTGGTCTAATGTTATTCTATATAGTGCAGACAAAATTAAATTTATTACAATTGAAAATAAATTTAAACAATCAAACTCGTGAACAGTATCTCTGCTTATCTGCTTTGAGTATAGGTTTAACGTTGTTTTTATTTTGCTAAATATATATTTTTAAAATCTTAGCGCAAACTCGACAATGGTGTAAAACCTGAATTTCTTCTTAATGGATTGGTAAAAGATAAAGTTATCAGTAATAATTTATGTTCCAGAAAAGAACATTTGGGAAACTGGCCTCGTCGTAATATAATAAACTAACATAAACAAGGAAACTGACAGTAAAAAATATAATTACGGCAAACAAAAGTAGGTTACGAAAATATTAAATACCTAACCAAATAAACAGAAAATAAACAAAAAAATGTAAAATAAAACGACTTCACAGGAAGATAGTAGACAGAAAGAAAGCTTAGAATCGACTGCACGTTGTCGCTATGCTAGTAGGCCTAACCACGTGAAACAGACCAAAGATAAAATAACATCATTATTTAACTAAAATGACTAAATGTAAACTAAAAGAAAATAGTAGGAGGAGAAAAGTACAATGCAATACCTTAAAAAAAGAAACACCGATGAAAACCGTGTGGTAAAACAAAACCCGCGAAGAAATAACCCAATGAAGCAGGAGCTATCAAACGAACGGTTGTAACAATTTCGGATACACTGGAGCATGTGTCAAGTGACCTCCGCTTCAGCGCCAATCAGAAATGAAATGGCTGGTTTCGATCAGTCACCTTAATCGAAACTAAAACAGAAGAGACATGTGAGAGGAAAAACGACCGACCAAACACAAAGTGCAAAAGATGCAGTGTAAAACCTTCAATGAATTTCTAGATATACTTAGAAATCACGAAATTCAGACTTTTCAAAATTTAATGTGCATCAAAGTCGGAAAGGATTTCTGGATGAGAACAGTAAGTACTATATAAATTTAATACTGTAGTAAAGTAAAGGATGTGAGACTATGAGTCGATAGGTTTTACAAATATAAACTCAAAAATCATTAGTAAAATGTAGTATTGAATGATAAATTGATCGTTATTATATATTATACTGAAATGTTATGTTGATTTCATATGATAGTTTAACAAAAACTTCGACACTATCGTAAATATGCCGAATCCGTGAGAATAACACAATGAAATAATACCTATAATATTCATAGTCTTGAGTTTGGAAAGATGGAATTACAGTATTTATAAATTAAAAAATAAATGCGGAGAAAACGGGTACCAAAAATTAAATTGGAAATTTAATTATTATAGTTAATATTTCTGCTGAAAGAAATATATATTGGAAAGATGGAAAGCTGCCATACTTTCAACTAGGCACAAGAATATATACTTGCCATCAAGGACAAGATAAAAGTTTGTCTACAAAAAAGAAGTATGCAGAAGAAAAGGCCAGAAAAGTAAGATTATATTGCGTTTGTTAGGTTTTTAATGTTCTTCATGGATGCTTATTTAGATTCACCAAATAAACAGCAAGTTCATATCTTAACATAGTTTTTG
Source organism: Rhysida immarginata (assembly GCA_023313115.1). Lineage (NCBI taxonomy): Eukaryota > Metazoa > Arthropoda > Chilopoda > Scolopendromorpha > Scolopendridae > Rhysida > Rhysida immarginata. The sequence goes on from JAHWFO010085742.1 coordinate 66,133, forward strand.
ATTTTGTCATTTTTCCAGCAAAAGAATGGTCGTGCTTTTATTAAGACTTATAACCTGGTTCAAGTGACAAAAAAGGTGGAGTGCCCAGTTTCCTTCAAAGTTACACGGGTCTTTGAATTACATGAATTTCAGGTTGGTGATGTTTGTTACATGCTCTAGATGTCGTATTGATTACATATAGTGTACTGATCATCATTTTAACTGTGATAGTCAGGCTATACTAATTATTATAACTTCTTTTTGACGTAGAACTACGTCTATCAGGGGTGCAGCCGAGGAAAAATTCAGACGCGATTTCTCGTTCAAAAAGTGGTGTACATATCTCAGTCTATATCTTTCTATCACTACATCCTACAACGTTGGAAAGAGGAAGGTTGAGTCTTGAATAATAAGCAAACATTTCACCAAAGGAGCCACTGGGTCAAAAGTTATAGCAAGTTAAAGTTATGTGAATTTTATGCTCGCCATCGTAATAACGGAGTGGCGCTGCTGCAGCATATACGTGTGCGGCGTGTATTGGAACTAATTGGAGCTAACCATGGCCTACGAGAAAAGGCCTGTGCATTTAATATAACGAAGGCATGTGCATTAGGTATAAAAACATGGAAACACGAGCGTTTTAAGATATCATGAAATCCTGTCATCTGCCGGCGAAATCAGTACATCATCATTTATATAAAATCAGCGACGGTGGACGTTGTCACAACAAAGAAAAAATCTAACAATGGGTTATTTCCCAATTATACAAACGGGTGG
>JAHWFO010085751.1:0-30520 GCA_023313115.1 Rhysida immarginata
GGAATCACTTGAAAGTTGTTATCACGAAGAAACTGTTGCGTAACATTTTCAGGTCGTCATGCAGGATTGTGTGCACAGAACCCACGCAAATGCCAACTCTGGAGGCGATCTGTTCAACAGTCATTCGGCGATCCCCCAAAACAATTCTCTCCACTTTCTCGATCATGTCGTCAGACCGGCTTGTGCGAGCCCGAGGTTGTTTCGGTTTGTTGTCACACGATGTTCTGCCTTCATTAAACTGTCGCACCCAAGAACGCACTTTCGACACATCCATAACTCCATCACCACATGTCTCCTTCAACTGTCGATGAATTTCAATTGGTTTCACACCACGCAAATTCAGAAAACGAATGATTGCACGCTGTTCAAGTAAGGAAAACGTCGCCATTCAAGTATCTAAAACAGTTCTCATTCTCGCCGCTGGCGGTAAAATTCCATCTGCCATACGGTGCTGCCATTTCTGGGATGTATTGACAATGAATGCGGCCTCATTTTAAAACAATGCGCATGTTTCTATCTCTTTCCAATCCGGAGAAAAAAAATCGGAGGCCTTAGAACTTGAATGCACCTCGTATTTTATGATTTTTGTATTTTGGCAGTTTAATGGTGTCCTCGCAAATACAAATGACAGTGACCTTATTTCTAGTTTTTCTTTTGTATATTTATATAGATAATGTGTATACAAAGTTTAGTTATATGTTCTTAATTTTTGAAAGTATTATAGCAATAAACATGAAAGTGTACTATTTTTTGAGCGCTACTGTACATTTCGATTGTTATCCAATCATGATCGTTCAGTATGGGATAAAGGGGGAGGTCAAAAATGATAACACCGAGTTGAGCTCAACTAAAATTGAATTCCATTTCTTATTAAAATTAAATCAAATAAAAATAATTTATTTGAATTTTGAAATGTCAATATCAAGCTCAACATTTAATGTTCAGTAATGTTCAAGTTCCTCTAGTTAAGAATAATTTTCCGGCTAAAAAGAGCGTTACGGGTGATGCAATAATTTTAATTTTTCGTCATACAAAATATACAAATCTTTTTAAGATTTTAGATACTGCAAAAAGCTTGCAAGTGCCGTGTTTGTTATCTCGCATTTGATTGTGACCACAGACGCGAGTAAGGAGAGGAACCTTCAGTATAGGCACTACTATGTTTACTCGACATATCGAGAATCGATACTCGTGCTTATATTTCATTCTAAGCCTTTATTCAGTATTTCCGATGTACATGATTCTGTAGACTCGTCCATTTGATAAATAAATAAAATACACATGATTGTAAGATGTATGTGTAATTAAAGACACATCTTCATCGATTGATGCCAAGTCTTTTCTCTAATACAAGCGATGAGTGGCGAATAATTTCCCTTTGACCAATGTCTTTTGGTAATCTATTAGCCATGGAGAGCACAAAGGGAGGGTGGAAATTATCAATCTTCATAATGCCCTCGACACGTTCGGAGATGTCAAGATTTTCAGAGACATAAACCAGATCAAGTAGATTTTGTTTTCCGATTTCCGTTGTGTTTGTTTCAGGCGAACAAGCGAGCTGAAGTCCTTTAAGATTTCAAAACGCCAGTTCATGATAGTTCAGAGAGTACCAATTGATGATATGGAGGGGCATTAAAGTCTTCAACAAGTAAGATATCATTTCTTTCGCGTAATACACTGAGCTAGCAAAACTCATGAGATAGTTACTTAATATAATAAGTTACCTCTGGCCCTGTGGAGTGCAGCAATACAGCGTGGTAGTGAGTCTGCAAGTCCCTGGTACACTTCTGGAGGCAGTTGACACCAGAGAGTCTGCAGAGCCCAAGATAGTTGCTGCCCGTTCGTGGGTGGAGGATCCAGTGCCCGGAGCCTAACTTCAACAGCATCCCAGATATGCTCGATGGGATTCATGTCAGGGCTCCGGGCTGGCCAGCTCAGTCGTTGGACCTCTCCTGCATGCTCCTCGAACCATTCGCGGACGACATTGGAGCGATGTGGTGGAGCATTGTCATCTTGAAAGACTGCTACGTCGTCAGGGTGTTGAAATGTCAAAAACGGGTGCAGATGGTCTCCGTTGATGACTTGACGATACCGTGGACCATTCAACGGTTGGTCCAGAATAACCAGAGGGCCCATTCCAAACCAGGAAAATGCACCCCAGACCATCACTAACGCCCCACAACCTGTTGGCATGCGGGATCCATCGTTTCGTGAGGTCAGCGTGGTACAGTTGATATCGTGACTCATCTGACCATATGACGTTACGCCACTGTTGCAGAGTCCAGCCAAGATGGTTGGTGGCAAATGCACGCCGGAGTGTCCGATGACGCTGGGTAAGCATTGGCACCCGTGTAGGGCGACGGCTGCCAAACCCAAGGGCATGCAGATTCCGACGGATTGTCCACCGAGAGACGTTTCTAGTGCGGCCAGTACTGAACTGGTCTGTGATTTGCTGCACTGTTGCGCTCCTGTCTCTCTGAATCATTCGTCCCAGGTGTCGCCGGTCACGATCATTCAAGGCAGCTGGACGCCCGGTTTGGTGCCTGTTGTGGACTGTGATGCCTTCATCCAGCCATTCCCGATACACCCTGGGGACAGTTGAGCGGGGAAAGCCAAATTCCTGCACCACTGCCGAAATGGAACATCCCATGCGTCGGGCACCTACTATCATACCCCATTTCTGATTAATGACTTATCCAAGCTCTTCCCACAACGTCTAAAGGTCCATTCCCAGAATCCGTTACCCCTGTGAATTCGTGAGCCATGGCCCATCAATCAATGTGCTTGCTATCCCATGAGTTTTGCTAACTCAGTGTAGTTTGACAGCAAGAGCAGTAAAATGCTTGTTGAGATCATTTATGAGTTAGATAATAGCAACCCAGGAATAAACCTCGTGGATCCATAGCATTCAATGTTGTCTTCAAAGTCAGAAGGACGAGAAACCTGAAAGCGTTTTTTTGACATGTATCATTGCTCCGCCCTCTCTTTCCAGATGATGGTTATACTAAGCGGAAGATGATCGAATACTAGCCAGCACGTGTTACGATGTTGAATGTGTAACCCGGAAACTACTTGTTGGTATTCGTTCAGATGTACCCTGTCATTACCCCAAATTTCATCATCTTAGATGGTATTAGCGTATTGATCATCTTAGCGTTACAGGACTCTAAAAAAACTAAATTTTCTGGGAACAGTTGAGTTCTTGAAAAGTCTACCAGAAAGCTGATCAACAATGCCAGAGGTCCAATTGATCTATTAGACTGGGACTATTATTTTGGTCTTTGTAGCTTACGTGAATGGTCCCTACTGGTGGAACCACTGCCTTGTTTTCTGATCAGGATTGTTTAATGTTGACCAACAGTGCGGGGAGGGGGGTTCCCGCATTTGGTTGCGTTATCTCGTGTAGCTCGTTTCTCAAGACAGGAGACGCATTAAACTTTCATGGGAACCACTTTGGGGCTGTAGCGACTGATGGACCTGGCTCTTCGCAACGGTTAAAGATGTCTTCGCCCCTCTTTCTCAGTATGCGCTGTCAGTTGTGCCATGCATTTTACATGGACCCTTCCGGCAATGACAAGGCGAAGTGTAAGAAAAGAGCTGTTAGCAATGATGAGAGCGCGCAAGAATTCGCAGATTTGGGATTTGGGAAGGACGTCGAGTAGTTGCTGAAAATTTTATCTGGGAAGATGACAAGGCGCTCCTAGGAAGTCGGTATAAATGAATGACAAAGGAGGTCGCTAATGGAAGGATCGCACTCAACTTTTAGATTCAATTTATCGACGCGTGTGTTTCATTAATGGAAATGGCGGAGAGTTGAGCATTTTCCAAAGGCGCAAAGTCGGTTTTTTTAGTTGAAGGGGGAGGGCATGTCATTTCCGGGTGTTGAAGATTATAACGCTCTGACCTGCCATATCGTCTTTAAGTCCTCCTCTTTTTTGGCCTTTTGTTGCGTAGGCATTCGAGCGTGAGAAGGGCATGTTGCCCGTTTGTTTGGAGACTAGCCAACGCCCTCGTGTTTGTCTCTTTACTGGTGTCTCCCGGAAGGCGGAAGCAGCCCTTTCTGCGACCTTTATGTGTCCTTCCGAAGCCTCTTCTCCGCGCCCTGGTGGATGGAAATCTCTCTCTCTCTCGACCTCTTTGGCCTTCTTTCTCTCTTTGAGGGCAAGAAATGGCTCTGTGAAGAATGAAAATGCATGGATGAGTATTGCTGCAGTTTCATTAAGTCGTTTAAAAAGCATTTAAAAAGTCTAACGCTGCAAAGGAAGATTCCAGAAGGGGCCCCAAATAGTAGCGCAGAAGGTGGGCATGGCAAACGCGTTGTTAAAAGAGCCCGAATAGGGGGTTCTCGTTTTGTTTTCCTCCAATCTCGTCACATTGCGGGTGAAAGCGGACTCGCCAAAACATCGACGGTGAATGTTTGGTTTGCGTGACATTCGCGCAATAAGAGGTCTCTTCTTTAAGCCTAATTAGGCCTCCTTAGCTATAATGAGGGCGATAACGGTAGACGTGGTTGTTTTAGTTCTAAGTGACAAAACTTTGGCCGTCTTTCTGTTTGCGTGCGTCCAGGAAGAAATTGGGCACGTGGCTGCATGAGGAGCGACGGGAGACCTTGACTTGACATATACACACTTTCAGATAGACGGACTCACAGGACCGCAATTCCAAATTGTGTTCGTGGGGCTCCTATTTCTTGTCCACAACATCAGATTTTGTTCTGACTTCAAGCTCAAACCGCTCTTTTCTAATCTCAAGGCCTGGGTGACATTGGCAATTTTCGAGGTCTGGTTTTTCCACCATTTTATCCCTGAAGTGAAACTGTATTGCCATGAGGGTGGAATCCTTTTTGAGATTCTATTAATCTTAGATAATGCCCCTGGCCACCCATCCCACTTGGATGATTTTCACCCGCATGTAAAAGTTGTGTATGTGCCGCTTAGACCGTTCGGCAGAAACTTCCTAGCTTCGCTGGGGGCGTTTTTTGAAAGTGTGGTGTCCAAGGTTGGTTCCGGAAATTCCGGGCGGAAGTGACGGACCTGGAAGCTGAGCCACGCGGCAGACCGCCCAATGTGTTGAATGACGCTGATTTGAAGAGGACCTGTTCGGGAAAAACTGTTCGGGACCTTGCAGGGGATCATGCGCTGTATCCGCGTCGACTGTCAGTAGACAAGATGAAAAAACAGGACAAATGGGTCCCACATGAACTTACGGAATCCCAAAAAGCGTCGGTTGGAGGTGTGTACGGACTTGCTTTTGCGCCACGAAGAAGCGGGGATTCTTGAACGCATTGTCATCTGCGACCAGAAGTGGCTCCTATGCGATAATAAGAAACGGTCAGCACAGTGGCTGGATGCTGATGAACCCCCGCGACAGTTCCCTAAACCCCCGCTGCATCCCAGGAAGCTCGTGGTTATAGTTTGGTGTAGTGCATTACAGCTTCATGCAGCAGGGGGAGACGATCACTGCTGCGACCTACTTGTGCACACAAAACTGTGTCAGCAACAACCTGCACTTGTGTCCTGCTGCATGACAACGCGTGCCCGCACGTTGCACGAACGACCGTGCAGACGCTACAGTCTCTGGGCTAGGAGGTGCTTCCACCACTCCCCCGTACTCTCTGGACCTTTCCCTTACCATCTTTTCCAGAGGCAAACATTCCTAACCCAAGCAGACGTCGAAAACGCACTCAGGAGGCTATAGCGCTTGAGGCTAATTGCTATTAGGCCTATTGTTAACAAAGGTTATGGTTGGTAAATTGATGTTAGGCTTATTGTTGTCAACAGCTAGTTGCTGTTATCAGTTGTCTTTAGATGAGGGTACGAGACTAACATTTTCTGTCAATGAACTGGAGAACGGAAGTGCTTCCTTGTTTCATCGATAGACATTTCTGAATCTCAGGCAGCAATAGTCCTGCAGGACAACCACCTACGTAGATCGATTATTCTCATTGCATGGGGATTGCCCAAGAAAACGTACGTGGAACCATAAGAGTCATCAAACCTCCTGGTCAACTTTAGGACTGTGGACGGGAGCGTGTATCGTGGGTTGCTTCTCGAATTTTCTCGTCAGGTGGCGTGAATGGCGTGGTTGAAATTGATCCGCGGAGCACAGCATTGAGAGTACGTCTTCCTGTCGCCGAAAGTGGTGGAGGTGCGGGTTATCGGCAGGACGACACGCTGGACGTTTGACCCGCTTTCCTTCCTTTGCCGCTTTTGATAAAGTTGTCGTCGTCGTGTCGAGCGATTGGTGGTTCTGGTTTTGTTGTTTGGTGGCCGCGAGCGATTATGGTCGCACCGGTGCTGTTTGCGGCGCTGTTATTTTTGCAATTGGAGAAAGGCCGGCTCGCTCGTCGAACAATGGAGCCCCGATTGGTTTTCCATTGCCTCTTCTCTCCTCAATGAAATGGGTTTTCAAAGAGGGGGCTGCGAGTTTAATTTCATTTATTCATGAACCCAGTTCTATTCGAGTCGAAATCGGCCTCTGCCGCCCGCCGAGTTCGTGTAATTCATTCATACGTACTTCTTCTTCTTCTTTTTCTTTTCTCTTAGCGCCGTTTCTTTAATTCTGTCTTTTGCAAATTGCCCTGCAGTGGCGTCGTCGTCGTCAAATGGAGATCACTCTCATTACAGCGGGGGTTTCCAGGCTCTCTTTCTCTTTCTAAATGGAAATTGGTGGAGTAGAAGGAGGCGGGGGTAGATTGAGTTCTTTATCCTTTCCACTTGGCATGGAGCTCGCGAGTCCTGTTCGCGCCATTGCACCGTCACGTGTGCCTGCACAGAGCTAGGCGGGGCTCGATTTCTTCCGCCGCCAAAAGAGCGGAAACCCGTATCCTTATCCTTGTCCTTTCTTTCCGCTTCGCCACCTACTCTGGGTCATCTCCATTTGCCGAGCACTGGGAGTTCCTTATTGATCTAGCTCCTCTTCTTTGAGGGTCATTACAATGTTGGCTTATGGGTTAGGGTTTTCGAGCTGATTTTGTCTCGTCTATGTTGTTATTACATGTAAGTCCTTTAATGCTAAATGGTTTATGGAACTGCTAATCAATTGAAGACTAACTACCTCCCTTTATTAAGTAGTGGAAGAATGGAGCCACTGATTAGTTTTACCATCTCCTTCTGTCATTTTGTCCCCTTCATGTTTTGTACATTTTTTGACGTAGAAGGTTGAAATTCCGTATGCAGCTTACTCTGTATATGTCCTACAGGGTGACACCATTTAGACTAGTGATGTCAAGATCCGGATATCCGGATCTTTTTTTCGGACCTAGGTTCGAGATCCGAGAACCGGATGTTGGTCAGAAATCCGAGATCCGGAACTTGGATCCGAGATCCGAAAATCGGATCCTAGACAGGAAATTGTGTATATGCAAACTTTTTCTGAAAGCAAGTTTATAAAGGCTGTGGTCAAAAACCCTCACGGGTGAGAGAATGATGACGTAATTTCTCACTGGGCTAACCGTCTTTTTCTCGGTGAGGACGGTGAGACTAACCGGTTAGGCATAGCAGCACTAACTGACGTTTCTGACCGCGTTAAAATGACGTCACAGTTTTCTCACCGGGATTTCTGACCGACCAAACGCTAACTCTTCTCACCAGTGAGAGTTTTTGACCTTAGCCTAAGTGATAGCCTAGTCCTCTTAACTCCTAATTAGTCTTAATACGCATCCAGCGAAAGGATCCGAAATCCGGATCTGATATCCGATATCCGAAATCTGGATCCGATATCAGAGATCCGAAATCCGGATCCGATATCAGAGATCCGATATCCGAGATCCGGATATTTCTAGATCCGAATCCGGATATTATCAGATCCGAATCAGAGATCCGGATCCAACGGACATCACTAATTTAGACCCGTCTAGCGGCCGTTCTTAATCAGATTTTGACGAAATTTGAGCTATATGTTATACAGACCATGGGGAAGAGAATTTTGCAAAAAAAAAAAATTAGTTCACATTTTGACCGCCACGTCAGAATATGGCGCTGGTCATGTAAGAAACTATCTGAGAATTTTTACTCAATCACAGACGTTATGGTAAAATTAGAGTGAAATTAAATGTAAAGTCATTCTTGACGATGGCTTTAGCTAAAAAGGATCAAGCTTTATTGGTCAAGTTGTTTGACCAGAACTGCAATAATGCTTCTGCTGCTGCACTAAGAGAATATCGACTTGCGAAATGGGCCTGTGTCCATTAATGGTTCAAAAAAGATGATTAAGAAATTTGAAGAAACTGGTGAGTTGGGTGTGCTGTCAGGGAGAGGACGGAAACGAATTGCAAATGATACTGTGGAAGACGTGGAGAGTGCTTCAAGCCGTATCACGTGATTTGTCTATTCCGTGGTCTACGGTACAAAACGTTTTGCGTTCCATTGTAAAGTGGTATCCATACATGATCCAGGTGGTTCAAAAGTTGCTTCATGAAGATCCGGAAAAACGCTGTCACTGATTTTGCTTGCCAGTTTCTGTTTTAAATGCATGGCCATGGTCAGATGAAGCGCATTTGGGGTACTGAAAAGCCGATGGTTGTGCATGAAAAGTTTTTGCACTCTGCTGCGGATTTACTTCACATTTCATTCTTGGCCCCTTTTTCCTTGAAGAGAATACTCCTCAAGGCACTGATGCTCGTTAAGCGTGGTTCCCACTGACAGAAAACAAGAGAGCAGAGACCAGGGCGTATTTTTTTCTGCCTATTTACTTTCTGCTCCTGCAGGTGTCTCACATGGCAGAAACTCAAAAGGAGAAGTTTTGCCCAACACAAATGCACTGCACTGAAGCCGTCGATCGATGTAAACGGTCGGCTTCGATTGCACACAGTACGTACACAGTTCGTTTTTGCATTCAATTGTTGTTTATTCAATTTAATTTGATTAATTAATTAATAAATATATATTTCGAACCTCTTCTATTAGCACTTCTACATCAATTTTCTTTCTCGCCCTCTTCACCTTTGTGAGCTGAGTGTCCGGCATTTTTATTTTGTGAGAGAGAGAGGACGTCACTGTGACGTCACTGCAGAGACCGTTTTCTATTGGCTGAGCAATCGTTTCAGCCCTGCTTGTGCCACAAAAGTTGAACTGAACCCAACTCTAAAAAGCAGAAATTTTCAGTCCGGTAGAAGAGACGAAAACAGGAAGTGACATCATAATATTTTTCTGCTTTGTGGTTTCTGCCGTTGTTTTTACGCATGTGGGAACCACGCTTTACTGCGAACTTCTGCAGCAGAAAGTCATTCCTGCTTTACAAGAAAGACAATGTTTAGACACTACTGTCTTTATTATACAAGTTGGTGCAACACACCACATTGCACGACAAGTGAAGGAACTGCTTCATGCTCATTTTGGAGATGATCGCCTGATTTCGAGAACTCTTCCAACTGCATGGCCTCCTCGTTCACCGGACTTAAACTCTTGTGACTTGTGGTTGTGGGGATATCTGAAAGATACGTAATGTCTATGGAGGAAGAATACGGACTGTCCCTGAATTGAAAGCAAGCATCACTGCGATTCCTGAGGAAACCCTTCGCTCTACTGTGGAACATGCAATAATGCGCTTTGAACATGTCATTGACACAAATGGAATGATGCACATTGAACAAATGCTCTGCTTCTAACCTGTTTTTGTTATTATTCATGCGCCATATTTTGACGTAGCGGTCAAAATGTGAACTAATTTTTTTTTTTTTTTTTTTTTTTTTTTTTTTTTTTTTTTTTTTTTTTGCAAAATTCTCTTCCCCATGGTGTGTATAACATATCTCAAGTTTCGTAAAAATCTGATTACCAGAACGGCCGCTAGAAGAGTCTAAATGGTGTCACTTTAATTATAACCACCCTGTACTTCTCTGTTTAGTTTGGGTTTGATTAGATCACTGGGAGCGGAGTTACGGGGCTGGGAGCTAGAGAGATCTATCTCTCTATAGAGTATGTAAAGGAGAAATTTGGTACATTGAGCCTGTGGACAAGATATACGTGGCTACGAAATTTGAATCAAATTGTACCAGTGGGATTGGATTTATGGGGGTAGCAGTCACGTAGTCTTTAGAACTGTGGCGTCAAAATAGCGAAACGTTAATATCGAGTAATATATAGCGAAATTATTCAAATTTTTCGTCTTGACTGTACTCGCCAAAGAATTAGTATCCTTATATCTCGTTCACACTGCGAATCGTGACTCGACGGATCATGATTGATCAACACCACCTGGTGAACGACAGTTGTGCGATTCCGTTTCTAAAATGGGTGCTGAAGGACTATGTGTTGAGTCGTGCTTTGCGCTGAGTTTCGTTCAACATAAGTGTCTTGTTTAGCACACAGCTGTTCATTCCAAATTCATGTATGCGCCGGAGTGTTGTACTTAAAGATACATCAGTTCCATCTTTACTAGTGATGTCCGTTGGATCCGGATCTCTGATTCGGATCTGATAATGTCCGGATTGGGATCTAGAAATATCCGGATCCGGATTTCGGATCTCTGATATCGGATCCAGATTTCGGATTTCGGATCTCGGATATCGGATCCGGATTTCGGATCCTTTCGCTGGGTGCGTATTAAGACTAATTAGGACTTAAGAGGACTAGGCTATCACTTAATAAATGCTTTTATAAACTGCTTTCAGAAAAAGTTTGCATATACACAATTTCCTGTCTAGGATCCGATTTTCGGATCTCGGATCCAAGATCCGGATCTCAGATCTCGCATCCAAGATCCGGATCCAAGTTCCGGATCTCGGATTTCTGACCAACATCCGGTTCTCGGATCTCGAACCTAGGTCCAAAAAAAAGATCCGGATATCCGGATCTTGACATCACTAATCTTTACGCTACAATGGCTAAGGTCAAAAACTCTCACCGGTGAGAAGAGTTAGCGTTTGGTCGGTCAGAAATCCCGGTGAGAAAACTGTGACGTCATTTTAACGCGGTCAGAAACGCCAGTTAGTGCTGCTATGCCTAACCGGTTGGTCTCACCGTCCTCACCGAGAAAAAGACGGTTAGCCCAGTGAGAAATTACGTCATCATTCTCTCACCGGTGAGGGTTTTTGACCTTAGCCAAAGTGTTGATAACTTTTGATGATTGGAATCGATTATTGCGTACAATTTTGCGCAGCCGTCTATCTCGACGTGTCGTCGTTGCACCTTTGCGTCCACATTTGTCCCGACTTGTTTGGAATCCATAGTCGGAATTTGCTTTTTTCAAAACTTTGGAGTATCATTTTGTGAGCAGTGTACTGTTTCAGCAACATCACTTTGTTTGGATGCTGCTCCTATGGACGTGCTATGCGTTTGGTTTACCCAAAAGGGTCTTCGGTCAGTCGACGACCTCGCACATGATCTATCGAGAGAAGCATAGGATACCATTATGCTCTGATATCCTGCCATAGCCATGATCCAAAGCCAACACAAGAGCAGTGAAAAAGCATTCCAATTTCGAACACATAAACGTGAACCAACTTCTGTACACGTGTAGCCTATGGCGCTTCTGACTCAGTGGCTGGCGACCAAAGAAGAGACCTCGAGTTTCCTTTTTTTTATCAGTCTACTTTTTTGTATGAGTGAAACGGGAAACACTTTGACAGGAACCAACAACGACCTCCAGCAAAAGACGACGACGCACGAAGAGAAAGAGTACGCAACAACACGCTTTGCTGCACTCGTCCTTAACACGGGAGGGGGGGGGGGGTTCTTGTCTGTGTATGTGTGCGTTGTTTGCTCGAGGAAGGGCAAAGTAAGTATGGAGGAGTTCTCCTTCCAAATATTTAAAGACGGAAGTGAAGAGAACGTGAATGAAGTTGTTTCTTGGATGTTTTGTCGAGTGGCTGCAGGAGATTGGCAAAGGACCCGCTTCTGCCGCTGCTGCTGCTCTGGATGAGGAACTTTTCTTTAATTACTATCCTCGTCTTACCCCCACTTGAGCGCCCCCTCCCCTCCTCTATCGATTTTTGTTCTCCTTTTGACCTCACACTCGGCTGGCTTCAGCTTGATCCCGACCAGCTGCCGACGTCGACACCGAACATATGGTTCATCCACACAGCTCGACCGGAAACAGTTTCTTTTTAATGGAAGGTTGAATCCGATACGACGTAAAAATTAGAAAGAGATGAGCATGGCTTCCGAAGGTGCATCGTCGGATGGCATCACGCATCGTCCCCCTCCCCCTTTGAGATTCAAAGGACTTATCTCCTTTTTTTTGGCTTTTTGTGTTTAACTTTTCCCTCCTTCATTTCCGCCAGCTCGTCTCGGATATAAAAGGATGCTCGCTGGGTAAACAGTGACTCGCTGTTGGCTGACTTCCGATTACTCAGGGGCACGTGTCCGGCTTGTCATCTTCTTAGGAGCGCCCCGGTTTGGGAGATGGTCGTTAATTAATGACCGGAAGAAGAACATGTTATGATGGAAGGGGGTTTTGCTGAATGCGCATGGGCAATACAACCCAAACTAAAAACAGTGAAAAGAGAGGAACTTCAGAATCTTTAAAAGGTTCTGGTCGTTCAGCAGTAATAATTGAACTTGACAACGAGCCTTGAAGCGCATCATCAAAGAAAAGTCTGTTACCCTCGATGCAATTTCAACATAGGAAGTTAGGTAGGGGCTAAACAATGGCCCTTACTTTTCAAAGCCGCTTATCCGTTAGCGTCGCGGGGGCAGCAGCCCTATGGAGGATCTCCAGATATCGCGATCTTCCGCCATCCGGCGCTTGTCCTCCATGGTAATACCAAAACGACTCGAACCCAGATTCTCCATGTAGTCTAGCCACTTGGTTCTAGGCCGACCCCTTCGTCTCTTACCCACCGGCTTGGAAAATATCAGGTCGTTGCATATCTCGAGGTGGGTTCCACGCTTCAGCACGGTTTCCACGATTAGTAGCAAGTACCCATAACAAAGTGGTACATTCCCAGAGATAAACCTATCAGCGACCAGCTGCTTGAAATGTGCATGTCTGCGACGATATTTAATAGCGTTTGAACTAGAAATATCCGGTATCCGGATTTAGGATATCGGATCCGGATTTCGGATCCTTTCGCTGGATGCGTATTAAGACTAATTAGGACTTAAGAGGACTAGGCTATCACTTAATAAAAAGTATTTATAAACTGCTTTCAGAAAAAGTTTGCATATACACAATTTCCTGATATAGGATCCGAATTTCGGATCTCGGATCCAAGATCCGGATCTCGGATTTCTGACCAAGATCCGGATCTCGGATCTCGGACCTAGGTCCGAAAAAAAGATCCGGATATCCGGATCTTGAATTATCCGGATCTTGACATCACTAGTTTGAACCCAAGCGAAGATAGTCATGACTTCATACGAATTACGTGTGATAATGCGTTACGTGTTCAGGTTGAATCACACTGCATCCAACGCCTCTCGAAACATCAATAAGGTATTTTTCGGCGTAGGCACCATAAATGAACGTAGGCTAAGGTCAAAAACTCTCACCGGTGAGAAGAGTTAGCGTTTGGTCGGTCAGAAATCCCGGTGAGAAAACTGTGACGTCATTTTAACGCGGTCAGAAACGCCAATTAGTGCTGCTATGCCTAACCGGTTAGTCTCACCGTCCTCACCGAGAAAAAGACGGTTAGCCCAGTGAGAAATTACGTCATCATTCTCTCACCGGTGAGGGTTTTTGACCTTAGCCGTACTGTCCAACGTTGGTTTCTAAACTTCCGGGCGGGAGTGACGGACCTGGCAAACGAGCCACGCGGCAGACCGCCCAACGTGTTGAATGACGCTGATCTGAAGCGATCTGTGGAAGAGGACCCGTCAAAAACTGTTCGGGACCTTGCAGGGGATCATGCTGTATCAGCGTCGACTGTCAGTAGACACCTTAGGACCATCGGCAAGGTGAAAAAGCAGGACAAATGGACTTAAGGAAAACCAAAAAGAGTATCGGTTGGAGGTGTGCACGGAATTACTTTGAAGAAGCGGGGATTCTTGATCGCATTGTCACCTGCGACGAGAAGTGGCTCCTATATGACAATAGGAAATGGTCAGGACAGTGACTGGATGCTAATGAACCCCCGCGACAGTTTCCTAAACCCCCGTTGCACCTCAGGAAGCTCATGGTTTCAGTTTGGTGGAACATCCGTACTCTCCGGACCTCTCCCCTACCTACTACCATCTTTTGCAGAGCCTGAACAATTTTCTCCGGAAGAAAACGCATTTCGGGAGTTTATTGAGTCCCGTGACCATGGATTCTATCGGAGAGGGTTCGAGAAGCTTCTAAATCGTTGGCAACAATGTTTGGATTGCAATGGGGGTTATTTCGAATAGCACGTGTGAAGGTGTCCTTTCTAGAGGGCCATTAAAGATGACCTCTGCAATACGCCATTTGATATGCAACGACCTGATGATAACTGATTAGGAAGACCAGTTTGCGGCATGCGTATCACGTGACCATACCAGCGCAACTGAGAACTCTCGATGCGGGGAAGTAGCGGCTCAAAATAGTAGCGGCTCAAAAAGTAGCGGCTTAATCGGGGTCACCATTCATCCCAATCAGGCCTTTCCACGTTTGGTCATCAGCCCCTACATGTACTCCCTCTCCTGCTAAGAGCAGCATCAGCTTCATCTGTACTCCCTCTTCTACTCTGTGACTGCATTCGGAGTAGTGATGTCAAGATCCGGATATCCGGATCTTTTTTTCGGACCTAGGTCCGAGATCCGAGATCCGGATCTTGGGTCCGAGATCTGAGATCCGGATCTTGGATCCGAGATCCGAAATTCGGATCTTATATCAGGAAATGGTGTATATGCAAACTTTTTCTGAAAGCAGTTTATAAATGTTTTTATTAAGTGATAGCCTACTCTCTTTAAGTCCTAATTAGTCTTAATACGCATCCAGCGAAAGGATCCGATATCCGAAATCCGGATCCGACATCCGAGATCCGAAATCCGGGTTCGGATCCGGATCCGGATATTTCTAGATCCAAATCCGGATATTTTCAGATCCGGATCAGAGATCCGGATCCAACGGACATCACTAATTCGGAGCATATGCAACGAATAGAAAGAGAGATAGTTTCCTTATTTGAAGCCTCGGAAGACAGTCTTCCACCTAAGGGGGTCTAATCTGCCAGCCGGGGACTTGTGAGTATCCCCACTTCCGCCTGGGCAGTCATGCTAGGGTCGACCCCTGAGTTGAAGAGCTTCCACCCTCCTTCTAAGTCCACAGTTCCAGAACCGGACGTTTCATAGAGGCAATAGCTATGATATCAAGTCGATGTCGTTTGGCTTCTTCCATTAACTCGGATTCCTTTCCTGTCATGGAGAATGCGTTCCAAGTGCCGATTGACAGCCCCCGAACTTTCGAACGAGAGCTTCTGCCTAACTCCCGAAATGTGACTCTTGTTTGTTTGGATGCTCTGCGTCTCACTTCTCAACCATGACGTTTCTGGTAAGGGTGACCCTAAAGTAGCAGTGCTACAGCCACCATAGCTCACAGAATCCCTGAAGCACCCAAACCCCTGACCTACGGTAAGGGGGCATCTACTCAGGGGTAGATTTGATCTTTGACCTGGATTTTGTAACTTGCAATTTGTAACTTGGTAACCGTTACAGGATTTGATCACAATCCTTTACACCCCTGTATTGTGGATTTGTGATTTCGTTGCTTTTGCTGGTTGATAGATGTTCCTCCTTTTGTTTGTGGTTCCTGTCTTTTGAATTTGCACGTATGGATCTTTTAAGGGAGATTAATTGAAGCTTTTTAGCCTTCGTTTTCGACTGGGCTAAGGTGGATTAGGCGTCGCCCCCCTCCCCTTTGCTCTTCAACCCGTGGACTTGATTTGATCCGCTTTCACCAAGGCACCCGTTAAAGTAGGTTTACCCGAGTCTACCATTCGAAAGGCGTCTTATAGTGTTTTTTTCTTTCTAGAGATGGGGGTATGTGCGTCGAACGAGAAGACAACGTCGTCCCCCCCCCCCCCCCCTGTCGGCGCCACCGGTAAATCAGATCGTGTTTTAATAGGCAGCTTTATCCTTTAATCCTCCCGTGCACGTGCAATCAGGCTTCTCTTTATCCCCTCCAGATTACAGATCGTGGGCGGAATTAATCAAATTTCCTCTTGCGTTGTCATCTTGGAAAGAGCGCCTTTTGGAACTCTCTTGGGAGGATGGCGACAGGTGGCGTCGTCGTCGCCGTTTAAACAGCAGCGGTAGCCGTGTCAATGGATGGAATGGGTTTGTTTTGGGAGCCGGCTGACCCTTCTTTTTGCTTTTGCTGAAGAGCGTCCTTACCGTCAGAACGCGTGTTTTATGGTCGGAAAAAGAGCGTCGTTAAACCTAAACATTTTGCCAAATTAAAGCATTTTCCAGGATACTGGTGTGAGGCTCTTGCAAGAGGAATGACGAAAAATTTGAATGGGTGTCCTCCACAACAGTTTCTCGTACAGCTTCACGGAAATAAATTTTTGACATTAATCGTTTGAAAATCCGTGTTTCAAAGGTTTGGGGTAATTGAGTTTACCTCCGTGTAAAGTTACCTTTTGCTTTAATAACAGCCTCCTCAATTCTTTTGGGTAAGGTTCCTGCTCAAAATCGTAATAGTGCTCACATGCGAGTGTAACTCGGAAATG
Source organism: Rhysida immarginata (assembly GCA_023313115.1). Taxonomy (NCBI): domain Eukaryota; kingdom Metazoa; phylum Arthropoda; class Chilopoda; order Scolopendromorpha; family Scolopendridae; genus Rhysida; species Rhysida immarginata. The sequence goes on from JAHWFO010085751.1 coordinate 16,568, forward strand.
ACTTGTTAAAATTCGATGGTACAGAGATCGGGCATACTGCACGCGTGCATCTGTGGAGCATAAAACGAAACTACTTGAGGAGCGATTCTCCACACATGCTGCTTGTGCTGTTTCTTTTACACAAATAATTGCATCTGTTATCCCACAAACAAATGTTAATAGAAAGCACATTTGGAGGTAAGTTACATTAATACAGTATGGAAATCAGCTGTGTTGTTTTCCATATTCGAAATCGCCCTCGGTGGATTAGTGGTTGCGGGATCGCCTCTGATGCCCGCGCGTTGAAGAACCCTTGCGAAGCAAAATTTGCGGACCTATAACGCCGTCCTGATATGACCATAGTAGTTGAAAGGGACGTTAATACCAACCGAACCAAAACCATATGCATAAAGCAAACAAAATATAAAGTGTACATAAATTACTGTACCTTACATCTTTTGAATTAAAAAACAAGACGAAAAAAATGAGTACATATTCGCAAACTCAAAAAAATATCATAATTATTTAAATAAAGATAAATAATTTCCACCTGGCTGACTTTCGTAGCACGTAAATTACAGGTATGTAGGAAGGATTTATTGCTTCCCTTGAAACTGTCCTTGCAGTGGAATGGTCACTACATATTCTGGAATGAATTTTCGGGCACCAAGGTCTGACATTTTGCTAAAAATAAAATAACACTTGAAATTTGTTAGGTAGGTTTACATAAATTCCGTGTTATTTGAACAATTAACATGAATAATCATATACTAACTTTTTCCGTTTAACAGCACCGTTTATCCCATATTCGACGGTGAGGAAAATATTGCTATCCCTATAAACTCACTCCCACCTGTTCAACAATTACTTCCTGGATATGAACGTACCCGTTGAGATTTTTAGCACGTATGGAAGTGGATGATGCATATGGAGTGATGAGGCACATTTTTATTTGAATGGTGATATCATTACCCACAACTGCATCAAATCCCCAAGTGTGTCTGCCAACTCCTATGCATTCAACGAAACTAACTTTACTGCTTCTTTCATCATCGGCCCGTACTTTTTTGAAGAAATCCGTCCCCGTGGACCGGTGACTTGTTCCGTCAATTCTGCCAGATATGCCGATATGCTTGAGAATTTTGTGATACCACGATTGCGGGAAAAGGGTTGTCTGGATTCTACCATTTTTATTAAAGGATGGTGCGCCACCGCACATCGGACGTCAGGTGCAGCAGATCTTGCGAGAACGTTTTTCAGACAACAGAATAATTAGTCGTGCATTTCCCATGGTATGGCCATCCAGGTCGCCTGATCTCAACCCTTATGATTTTTGGTTATGGGGATATTTGAAAAGCCTTGTTCCTGACCTCTCAACCTTAAAGGATCAAATAACGTTACATATCAGACTAATTAATGCAGATATGCTGCGAGCTGCCGTAGAAAATGTCGTGTACCGCATGCAGCTATTGGAACAGCATACTGGTGGTCATATTGAAAATAAAACATTGTTTATTGTTGTTACTAAAGTTGGTTTGTACGGTATTTGTTCATTTGACAATTAGGTATTCATTGTTTTCTTGAAATAAGCCCCCCCCCTATGGCGACTTTTGGTACTTTTTTTTATGCAGAAATGGAAACTGCATGTTCCACTAAGTATACACACCAAAATGTACTGCATTTGGCCTAATAGAATTCCCGCTAGCGAGCTCTGAACACCTCACGTTATTTCTTGCCCACCCGGTATTTTTCCCTTTGGAAAAGAGAAAATTTTTTTCTGGACTCTTAGATTTTGTATTAAAACACCTAACGACACAGCAATTCAATTTGGATTTCATTTTTGTACTTGGCTATACACTTAGAAATTTGCAAACACAACATTCATGCTGTAGAACGAGTGCTACTAACGATGATGATCGCTTTTCTCTCCTCAAGTAGTTACTCAAAACGGCCACCAGCGGCCGCGTCAGTCGAGCTTGCCCGAGCTCTATACAGAGTTGTTGGTGATTCGCTTTGGATTATTGGTGATCCGTACATCGGATTTTGGAATTTTTTTTTTTTTGTTGTTTTGTTCGGAATTTTATGCTGTACAAGTGTTCAATTGGAATTGTTCGTGTATATGTTACGGTTTTTACGATAGGATTTGATTGTGACCTAATTTGCATATTTGAGATGATGCACCATGGGATAGGGCACCCAGAACTTCCTATTCCTTGGATTCATCAAAATTGACATATCTGCTTTGGTTACGAAAATAAAAGGGGGGAGGAGCTCATTTTTGTATCCATTTTTGTATACTCGAGCTGCATCTTTATTCCAACAGAAACACGTAAAAATACCAGTCGTACGCATAAAAGATGTCGTTTCTTAACAACACTTTGATAAAGGTTAAGCCCCAGACTAACTTCGATTTGCTCAACTATTGCCAAGCAGGTGAAAAGGCTTTTGGAGTAGACTGTACCTTTTAAGGAACTTGCTTTTCGAAATCGGAAAGTTGTCTCCTGGTAGCCAGTTCATCTGAGAATTGGTTGAGTACACTCCTGTTTCCGTTTTTAAATTTCAAATTCTCATGAAAGTTGGTGTCCAATCAGTTTCTTCCACGTAGTGTACTCGCAAGTCTCTTTCACCGTTTACTTTTTTCCACCACTAGGTTGCGAAATGAGCTGTTGGATGTGCCTGATCTGTGAATCCCTTTTAATTAGGCTTTGGAAAGTAAAGAGGCCGAATTTGGAACCAGGGGAGCCTATTTTCCAATAGAAAAGGCCGGTCGAGTGTAGTGTGTAAAGTGAAAGGGAAAGTTGTAGCCTATTTTGGGCGGTCTGCCGCCTTTGACGAATTGGAAAGAGTTGTTCGGAGAGGGGTCTTCGAAATGGTAGTCAGTAAGCCTTTTCACTTTGGAAACTTTCTCTCGGAGACTCGGTGCGCTGTTGCATTCGCTAGGATTATGTGGTAATTACTGGAGAATTTAAATTGAATCTAAATGTAAATTGCTTCGTGACCCCCCCCCCCCCTCCTCCTCCTAAAGAAAAGAGAACTTCGAATGAAACCGAAATGGATTTTCCTCTTCTTCTTCTGCCTTCCTAATTGGCAACGCATGCATGGCTCCGGGAGGGGGTCGAGGGATCGGGGTGGGCCGTGGAGGAGTTGGACCCGATGATCAAATGAGAAACAACAACAATTGCTCTGCTCGTTTTGAATCCGTTTTTTAGTTTTTATTTTATGGAATTTAAATGGACTCGATGGTGGTGGTGGTGGTGGTGACAAAGGTCAAAGGGGCTTTGAGGCGGCACGCGATGGCACGTTGGATGGATGTAGTGGGAAAGCGGGACAGGAAGTCTGAAAATAACTGGACGACGATGGCGCTTTTAAAAAAAAAAAAAAAAAAAAAAATTGCAATTAGGCCTCCGCCGCAGCCACGGAATGGTTCTAATGAAGGGGGAGGGGGTCGCACGAGCACGCTCTGTTTTTAATGCGTACAAACGATTGTGTCCTGAAAAGAGGAGGAGGAGCCCTATTGAATGACTTTTCCATCCCCATCGCCGTCCCCCGAACGACTTCCGGTCAATGTTTTGGTGATGGCGACTCCTTTTTTTCGCCGTCGTTTTCGATAGCAGAAACTGCATCCGATCGATTTAATAGACTTCATCGAACTCCCTCTTCCGGTTGCCGATCGATAGCCAGGGCGCGCACGAAAAGCGACCCTGGAGCGGGCTGTTCGCGAGTGACGTCATGCGCGCCTCCTTGTCAAACATGGGTGTTTGTTCTTGTTTCTGAACAGTGAAGGTCTCCGGCCACGCCTTTACTGCCATTGCGTGTGATCTGTAGTGAGAGATAAGAAAGGCTTAAGACACTTCTCTTTTTTTTCTCCCTACAAATTCAGAACACGTTCTCGTTAACGGCTTATCGGATGTTCCTCGTCGTTTTGTTGACTGTTGAAGAAGATAAGCCTCTTCGAATGGCGGGCGTCACCGGGTGATTAGGAGGGCTCCTCCTGTTGATATTCGTTTACAAGGTTGATTTTCATGCTTGCCACTTCGGTGGATTGAGTCGTGTGTGTGTGTGTCCGTTTGTGAATAGAGCGGTTCGAATTATTTTCAGGTGGGCTCGTGGTCGTGTGTATTTAGCTTATAGAACGCGTCCGTGTTTCGTTGAAAAACCTAAACTGAAATGTAACTAGATCGATGAATTTCAAAGAAAGGCGGCATCTTACATCAAATCGTGCGTCGACAAAGCGATTTGATGTGCTCGCGCCGATGTCAGTAATCCTTAAAAGTAGCAATGTATTCCTTCTTGAAAAATCGATTGTTATATGACATGCCATTATCTTGGTATTCTTTACACTCACTGTTTTAGCACGTGAATTCGACTTGAAGGGGTCCACGATAAATTCTGAAAAGTTGATACGGCCGAGCAAAGACTTTGATGGTCATATTTCCGAAAACAGAATTTGAAAAAGTTAATCCGTTTTCAAGTTATCGTGCAAACGGCGGACGGACGGACGAATAAACGTACAGACCAAGGACGTATTCTTATGCTAAAGCTCCTAATAAAGAAAGACAAAGGAAAACACTTGTTGAAACATGGCTTGGTTGCATTCCGAACAACTCGACGAGCTTCCAATCTCTTGTTGTCTCTAGAAGGCTCGGCACCAAAAGAAAGAATCGTTTCCGAGAAGACCTCCGCTTTCAAATTCACTTGACGGAAACCGCCCAAAACTTGTTCTTCGTTACCAAATAAGACGCAGTCGTTGGGAGGAACTGCGTCGTACCATGAGTTGAGCTTTACGCCACGGCCAGTTGTCAGTCCAAGGTCTTTTTACTTTTGTTGGGACAGAGTATAGGTCAAGTTAGGGTTACGCCAGGTGAATTCAGTCGAACCAGACTGATAGATGGTATGTTCTTAGAACTCGTATCTTCCACAATGGTACGAATCTTTAATAATGGTTAAAGCTTAGTTTCCATACATGCATTTTTAACTGCGTCTCTGCGCCTAGACGCATAAATTGGTGCGTCTTGACGCACGTGCCATGGAAACAGATATCTGCGTCTCCGAATCTTGGTTGACGTGCGTCTGGAGTTCATGCGTCTGGACGCAGAAAAGTGAAGTAGATAAGCTTTCTACTTCTTGACGCACTTGTAAATGCGTCTCAAATCTTTCTAGATCACATGATTCTTTTGCGCAAGCGCACTTGCTTTGTTAACAAAAGACGTTCAGTCCAGTCGTCGTTTCGCTACAACATGGCTGAAGAAAGAGAATTTGAAGAAATGTTGATCGGGGAAATTTTTAATCGGCCAATATTATACGATAAAAGGTGGTGGCCCTGATGGTTAGAGAGAAAAATTGCAAAACATAAACTCATGACGCATGCGAAGTTGAACTTTCTGCGTAGACTTCACGCATGCATGGAAACTGATATTTGCGTTCGAATTAAATGCGTCAAGAGCTGTTGCAATGTGCGTCTAGGTGCGTCCAGATGCACATTTGCTTTCTGCGTTAAGACGCAGTTATAAATGCGTCCAAAATGCATGCATGGAAATTAAGCTTTACACTCAAACTGTGCAAGACTTTTGCCTAACTAGCGTCAGCTGTTGAGCATGAATAGCAGCAGACAGCTAATCTCGGATTGCGAGGTGCAATTGACTGAAGACCAACCAACAAAGCTCTCTGCTTTCGTTCTCACGCGGGAAATTTCAAAAAAGTATTGTTTTAGCCCTCATCCTATCCCGATGCCTTTGCGCGCAGGCTAGAATTGACGTAGGATGTTCGTTTCCCGATTGACTTTGGTCGAACTACCAGTCGCATGGAAAGCCATTTTAGCATGTCCTAGATTGTTCCTGTTGATTCCTATGCATCCCGGAATGTACCATTTATCTCTGTTGCGAGGTGGCGTCTGAGGACGATTTCTTGATCATACTTTCCATCTTTCATTCGGCGATGTCGACCAAAGGCCCAAGATCCGTCCAGAAGAGGTTGTAAGAGGCATGGACGTTAACATTCTTTTAAACAATGTACGCATGCGTAAACACAGACATGGAGGCCGATTGATCTGAACTGAATGACCGAAATTGCCTTATGGATGACCGAAAGCTATTGATGATGATAATCATTCGAAGCGTCGATTGTTGATCGATAAGCGACAATGGTGATGGATGGGTGGGTCGCGACCCTCGAGCGACAACAATGGCTAACTTCCCCCGATATACACTCGTCAACGCTGCCGTGAATCAACATTCTAGCGGGGTTGGGTTTGAGGGGGTAGTGAGACGGGCGATTGTTGTTGCTTTGTTAATTGACGTCATCTGGGCGGCGATAAGCGGCCATTGATTGCTTCTTTATCGTGATTGCCGTCTAATGACTGGGTTGGTCCCTCTCCGACAATGGATTATTGATGGACGACTCGTCGTGAGACCTCTCCAGTGTGCTTCGGTCTGTCTTCTGAATCGGGTGTTTCGAATGGAATAGGCGCGTCGTCGTGCGCGACGACTCTCTCTCTTTCGTTGTTTGGGTTTGGCGCAAGCGCTGTCGGGAGTGGAAAAATTAAACATAAAAATGTCGGGGGGGGAGGGGTAAGGGAAGATGGGTATAGCGATGAAGTCGTTGGCGCGGAAGTGGAGGATGGGGGTCTCTGCGCCGGAAATTGTGGACTCGAGATCGCTATCGTTTTTGATTCGTCCCCCGGGTGAAGGCAGCAACAGGAGGAGGAGTGCTCTTTCTCTTGGCGGAAGTTGGACTGTGCTCCATTTCCCCACCTGCTTAATTAAACACTCAGGCCTGGGCTTACCTCGTTTAGAATGGAAACATCACCCGGCAGAGAAAAGCAGTTGCGCAAGAAGGCGGAAGGATGCTCCTCCCAACCTTTTACTGAAAGAAATCTTATTGTAGACTGAAAATGAGGCCATAAGCAAGTGGACATGATTGGTAATCATGTTGTGATACGTTTGGTGTGGTGCATTCTATAAATAAAATCGTTTGAGCCTAATGTAGAGAACTCTTTCAATAGCCCAAAAAAGTGATAATCGCAAGGGAGGGGGAGATCCGCTCTGTATGGAGAATGTGGTAAGATGTCCCATTTGCGTTCCGACAATGTGGTTGTGTGGTCTGGCACTATCTTCAGAAAACAAACACCACTGGTAAGGAGTACTGGTCGGTTATTCCTTGCTGCAGGGACATGTCTCAGCAGCATGGACAGATTTCCACCCGGGTGATTCGTGATCTTCGGAGAGTTGCTTAGGGACCCATCTGACACAGATCTTGTTGAATGTAAACTTATCGTGGATGATGGTCTCCACATGGCCAGTGCTGATGTTCGGTATTGAAGCCAATTCTCGGACATGAATCTGCCTGTTGTCTCTTATCAGCCCTCATCGACGGCAGTTACTGGCCTTGCCTTATGAGGTCCGTTGCCGGTGGATTCTCGCCCTCCTTCAAACTTTTGGCACAAAGCAAAGAGGATGATCGAGACAAATATGACTCGGTGAACTGTCTCGGATGAGTCTCGGATTTGTAAGACATGCGGTAGTTGCCATCCCAACAATCAAACAATGAACAAGGTGGCCACAACAAAGGCCCATCTCGCCCAATCCACCGCTGAGGGAATTCAGCATTAAGCGCATCTCGGACTGTTAACGCCCACTGAGGAAGGGTATCAAACATTTGGTTGGTGGAAATGCGTATTGTTCAAGCATGCCAAGGTAGTTGGTAGAGTTAACGGTTGGCGTCGATGAAAAAAATGGGCCAATAACTGGACACGTTGACCTTTGGGCTGTCACTCTCGACTTCAAGAACTTCGTGAGGATTTCGGAATCCCCAAATCCGCATATTATGACGATTGACCTTATCAGACACGTGAAAAGTTGCCTCATCTGAAAACACAACCGACTTCAAAAAAATCTTCATCATTGTCAATTCGTCGTAAGATTTCTTGAGCATATGCTTTCACTTGGTTTCAAAGCTTGCACAAGTTGAACTTTATAGGCATAGAGTTGAAGACGTTTGTGTAAAACACGGTGAACAGTTGTTCCACGAATCTGGAGCTGTCTGGCTGCCGATCTGATCGACTTACGAGGACTACGTCGAAAAGCCTGCCGAACTAGTAATGTCCGTTGGATCCGGATCTCTGATTCGGATCTGATAATATCCGGATTTCGGATATCGGATATCAGATCCGGATTTCGGATCTCGGATATCGGATCCGCATTTCGGATCCTTTCGCTGGATACGTATTAAGACTAATTAGGACTTAAGAGGACTAGGCTATCACTTAATAAAAGCTTTTATAAACTGCTTTCAGAAAAAGTTTGCATATACACAATTTCCTGTCTAGGATCCGATTTTCGGATCTCGAATCCAAGATCCGGATCTCAGATCTCGCATCCAAGATCCGGATCAGAGATCTCGGATCCAAGTTCCGGATCTCGGATTTCTGACCAACATCCGGTTCTCGGATCTCGGATCTTGGCATCACTATGCCGAACACGATCCACAGCCTCGTTGCTATTGCTTGGTCGACCTGTTGATTTCCATGGTTGAGCACTTCCGGTCGTCACGAACTGTTTATGCCATTGGTCTGGAGATGGTGGGGTCTTTCCATATTGTGTCCTAAAATTCCTTTGAGTTTGCGTTCCAGATTCAGTTTCAATAAACCATGCCACGCGTTGTGCTTTCTCTACGCTAGTGGCCATTTTCCGGAAGCTATCACAGGAAGCATTTCTGCGGCGACACCTAGCGTTATAATTTTGCATCAAAAAAATTTTTTGAGTTGATAAACGATTTGTTGAAAATCTGAAATAGTTTTGTTTATATAATGATCAAAAGTAGTGTACAACATTTTGTAACACTTGTATTATGTCACGTGCTGTTTATTTTTATGTTTATTCTGTATCCAATGCCTATTTGAGGCGAATTTAATAATAAATAAATAAATAAATAAATAAATAAATAAAACAGCAGCTGAATGTGTGGCTGAATGTAGTCAGCATTGGGCTGGGGGGGCGATTACATTGGAGAAATGTAACTTATGGTTCCTCTAATAATAAAGCTTTCTTAAAATACACTGTCATATCACTGAATTGTGATGACCCGCTTAGTAATGGGAGTAGCCACCCTTCGCCGCTATAACTGCTGCTAGGCGTCGTGGCATGGACGCAAGAAGTGCGCGGTATGTGTCCGATAAGTATGGCAGTCCATTCCGCTTGAAGCGCTGTCCACAGAGCTTGGAGGGTCCAGCTGCCGTACATGGCGATCAAAGTGCTCGAAAGTCAGAGTGTTCCTCGAACCAATCCAAAAGGAGACGTGCCTTGTGGCAGAGTGCATTGTCCTGCTGGAACACGCCATCACATTGCATGTACGGGTGCACCTGGTCCGCTACGCTTGACAGATAGCCACAAGCATTCAATTTGCCCTCTAGACGAATCAGTGGACCTAACTGATACCAACAGAAGATCCCCCACACAGGCACACTACCCCCACCAGCCTGTTTCTATCCCTCCGCCTTCTGCAGTCTCTTTTCACGGCGTTCACGACGCACTCGCCATTGCCAGTCAATCTTATGGAGCAAAAACCTTGACTCGTCGGAGGAGGCGACCTTAGCCCACTCGTCTGTGGTCCAATGGCGGTGCTCACGTGCAAAGTCTAGGCGTCGTTGACGATGACCCCTGGTCAACATGGGTCCAGCAACCACGCGTCGACTGCTCAGGCCCATCCGTAACAGGGTGCGTTCAGCAGACGATAATGTCGGATACACGTCTGTTGGCACCACTGTTGAATCTGGTGGTCAGTTGATGGACTGTGGCTCTCCTGTCACCTTTTACGAGTCGTCGTAGGCGCCGTTCCAGCGGACCGGGAACAGTTCACAAATCGCGCTGTTTCGGAAATGGTGCCACCCTTGCTGCGATAGCCTATTATCATCCCTTTTTGGATGGCCGTTAAATCCGGACGTTTACCCGTCTTGAGGCTCGTGCACCTGCCGTTTGATGCACCAGCTTTAAAGCTTTCTCAGCCTGTTAGGCAAATTTTGCAGTGTGTAATCGTTGTTGGGGCGAACCATGCGTGTGCCTTGAAGGGGTGCTGGTCATAATTCATTGTCTAGCACTGTTGTCTTTACTTTTTATCCAATTCTTGTAAATTGTACAGCTGTTGGGGATTGTTAATAAGACATACATGTTATGAAATAGTCCCGTGACTACCATCATAGAAGGCAAAAGTTTAGGTTCGAAGATGTAGTCCTGAAGGGGTGTCGATGTCGATCGAGAGATTTCTTCCATACTGCAATATGAAAGCTTCCAGAAGGAACCAGCAGTGGTAGGGTACGGTTGAAAAGTGACCGTTTTATGACTTTGGTGTGTTCAGTAAAGTACGACTTGTGAAACAAGAAAGTCCAGGCCGAATCTGAACGTCCCTTTAGTCCTTTGTCTTCTTTTCAAGTTAAAGAACACGTTAACTCAGCTCGTGTAGTCGTCATTGTTGTTGTTGTTGTTGTTGTGGTGGTGGTGGAAGAGAAGAGGATTTTGTTCTCCGTGAGTGACGAAGATGGCGGGCGATGGAATAATGGGTAAAGGAAAGAGGCGCAGGGCTGTTGGCTTGTTGCTGGAGAGACAGGAGGTGTGATGAATGGCGAAATCTAATTCTTCGCGAAAGCGTCGAGGCTATGTTCGTCGGCGGCTGATTTCCTCGGGCGCCAATTTGCATATCGAGCAGAGAAACGCTTTAGCGACGGAAGGATGGACTGCTTAAACTGAGCGAGCGAGTTGCGTACGAATTGGGAAACCTCAGAATGAATGAATGGCCTCCAATTTTCTGGCGCGTTTCGCAGCTGGTGCGCACGCGCCAAAATAGAAAAATTTATCTTTTATTGCCTCCTTTTACTAAATTAACCGTCCTGTGGTGGTGGTGGTGGCTTTTTCATTCTTCTTTCCACTGCTGATTATTAGTCTGAAGGAAGCCCTGAAAGATGTTGGGTACTAAAGGGTTTCGTTCGACACTATAGATTCGCGTTCTTTGTTATCATAGAAAGCGAATGAGGAGTCGGGAGTGAAAGGCGCAAGCGGAAGTGGACAAAGGAATTAAAGGAACCGGTGGGTTGAATAGGAGAACGCTTTCCACGCGATTGTTCCATTAAGCTAGGGTCCCGTTTGCGTAAAAAGACTAAGCAGAAAGCTGAATACTGAATTTCAAGAATTTTACGCTTTCAGCAAAAAATATTTTCTGCGCAGGTGCATCTGTTCTCGCTTGCGTAAAGCAAAAACGGAAATAAAATTTTGAAGAAAAAAAGGCTCCACGTAGTGACAAATTCATGCTCACTTCTGTTTCTAGCATGGTTAACATGGAGGATTTAATCGCGCTCCACGATTCCCGCCCATATCGGTTTTTTTATTTTGTTTTGTTTCAAGGCAATATCCTTAAATTGAGGATGCCTTTTTTTCACATATTTGGGGTTTTTTATTAGTGATGTCCGTTGGATCCGGATCTCTGATCCGGATCTGAAAATATCCGGATTCGGATCTAGAAATATCCGGATCCGGGTCCGTATCCGGATTTCGGATCCTTTCGCTGGATGCGTATTAAGACTAATTAGGACTTAAGAGGACTAAGCTATCACTTAATAAAAGCATTTATAAACCACTTTCAGAAAAAGTTTGCATATACACAATTTCCTGATATAGGATCCGAATTTCGGACCCAAGATCCGGATCTCGGATTTCTGACCAAGATCCAGATATCCGGATCTTTTTTTCGGACCTAGGTTTTTTCTTTGTGGTTTCTGCCGTTGTTTTTACGCTTGTGGGAACCAGGTTTTAGGCTGAAACGTGCAACAGAATAAGGAATGCGTAAAATAAAAATTGCATTTTTCTGCTGCAGAAATTTTACGGAAAAAGGAGTTCCATCTTGGGTTAGCTTTTCCGTATACGCTTTCATGGCCTATTTTATCGTCAAGGCCTGTTCATTCCAGCTTTTTTCTTTGTTAATAAATGGTTCTGTGACAATTGATTCTAGATAGAGCTCTAGATAGAGATAAATTCTAGAAAAGTGTAAGCGACATCTGGTGAGTGATTACAGAGGTGTAAACCAAAGGTGTGAATAGTATTTCAAAACACTGTATTATCCAATGTTTTACACATAAAATTATAATTGATACATGAAAAGAACTGTAAACTCGCCAATGTTCTACAAATGTACCCCTCCGATCCAATATCCACTCCACTCTCTCCACTATTTCATCTAACACTCTTGGTCGACTGATGCTTTTCCGTTTACACAGACAACCGGTGTCATTAAACTACTGAAACGTCTGTAAAACGCTATGTTTGCACGGCGATTCTTTTCTGTACTCTTCTGAATGCACTAAAATAACAGACGTAACACCTCTGACCTATATAAATAACTGGATGGCGCTTCCGGCGAAAAACTTGACGCCACCGGAAGTTGCCATCCGCCATCTTAGTAGGGGCAAAAAATCTCATCGTGTGTGACATATAAATGTTAAGTTGCTTACTAGAACTTTAAAGAAAAATGCCAGGATCATGTTCTGCAAACAGACGGTCAGCTGATTGTAATTACACTTTTTACAGGTAAATAATAAGAAATTAAAATGAATTTAAAATCCACTCTAAATATTTATTGATTTTTTTATGTTTTTAAATTTAAAAATGAATTTAAAAATGGGTTGCTGCTGTACGAAGAGAGAAATTATCCAAGGAGTTTTATTTACTATTAATATCTTAACATTAAAACTTGAAAATCAATAAATGTAATTATTTTGGTGGCTATTTTTTAAAATAAATAAACTTTAAGTATGATTTAATGTAGCAAATAAAATAAAATTTGCTCTTCAGTTTCAAGCAGTGCTCTCCATAAGCAGTGCTCAATGCTCAAGACTGACTTTCTTGCCCCTACCAATATGGCGTCCAGTGGCGTCACCCTTTTTAATCCTCTTAAGGGCGGTTCACATTCAGCGACTTCCCGGAGTGTAGCGTTTCCCCGAACCCAGGTATTTTCTAGGAGTCACAAAGCCGCGCGTGTTAAAATGCGGAGCCGTTTCCCCGAAGCGGGGAGCTAGGCCAACTTCGTTCTCTGCTTCAGCCTGCGTCCTCCGCTCTGATTGGATGTTCGATGAGTCGTTCTTTCATCCAGTCTCTGTTGCTTTCGCGTATATATATCGTGATAACATGGCTTTCTTGGCATCGTGTACATGTATAAATTATATTTTTTTATTAGAAAAAATGACAGAAAACGAGGCACACGTGCACGGAAAACTCGCTAACGACGAATTTCAATATGGCCGACTTGACTGGCGGAAGTGGGTTAGAAACAACAGTTGCTAAGGCTTCTGGGACTGGAGAGATGCCAATTGGTTGCGCATTAGGAGCGACTTGTGAAAATTCCAACACTGTTGGAATTCGAAAACCCGCGCCGTTGTCGGCTCCAACCCGCTTTCCGCCGCGAATTCGCTGAAATTGAAACGGCTCTGGCAACCAGAATCGCGTCCAATGCGCCAGATACGGCGAATTCGACGCGAAATCACTGAATGTGAACCGCCCTTTAGTGAGGGGTGCGCCATCCAGTTATTTATATAGGTCAGTGCGAAACAGAAACTCTTTCCCTGTTTTGTCGCCATTTTTGTATATCACGATGCAAACTTGGTGAGTTTACGGTTCTTTTCATGTAGTAATTATATTTTCATGTGTAATGCTTTGGAAAATACAGTGTTTTGAAATCGAATGAATCATTTAGAGTAATCCTGTACTTTTCTGTTTAGACAAGCGTAATCGCTCATCAGATGTCGCTTACACACCACTCCAAAATCAGTTGTTGCAGAAAAGGCTGAAATGAGCAGGCTTTGAAAAGGCCATGTTCGCATGCTTTTCGCGTATTTTTTCTTTCAGCCACCAGGAGATCGTAAAATGCACTTCGGAATTTAAAATGAACGTCGATCGTGAGCCTCGCGTATGAGCGAACTGTGGTTTCTCTTCTTATTTT